>BLKR01006580.1:0-54549 GCA_011170035.1 Teleogryllus occipitalis
TGGTTCTGGCTTTGATTTCCACTGGACACTTAAATTCGACTCTAGTACATCGCAACAAGCACTATTGCTTCGACACCTTTCACACAAAATTATTTTATTTAGAAAACTTCACTACCCTGGTATATCTAGCAATAATGAAAGATCTTCGACACACATTGGTTTTGACAAGAACGTTCGCAAACTACTGGCCGCCCAGCTGCAGCCACGGGGGACACTAAGGCCCGCAACAGACTACACCGAGGAATGCGTTGCGAGAAATGCGCGACGTGAAATGTGGAATATCGAAACAAGGGACACTTATGGACCCCCACACACTAGAAAGAGTTTTCTCGTTCGCCTCTGCGGAGACCAAAGAGCTCCTCCCTTGAGTCGGTCAGCGAGCGAGTTTTCTCGGACACATTTCTACTCCATTTTTATATGACATTTAGGCCTTCGCTACTGCAGAAAAACACTAAACAGTGCATAGAACTGAGCGAGATTATAATATTTAGCAGTAAAAGACATGAAAAACAACCAGTTTTTTAATTTTTTGCATGAATTTTCTCTTTAAACGGGAACGAACAAGAAAAAACGTGCGTGAAATATATTCTTACTTGAATGACATAATAAGCAATATAAAAATAAAAATTTGAAGCAAGAAACTTGAAGGGGTATTTTGAAATAATTTAATTAATTCATTATTTTCTTAATTCGTATTTATTATTTATGAATGAATTTATTAATTGTGAATTTTATTCTGAATTAGTTGATCGATCACAATTTATTCATAATTCAACGAATAAATACAGTAAAACAGAGGAGGGAATTATGGAGCACAAGAAAATATGCAGATTGCACTCCTCCCTTAAAAGTCACATACGTTCCAGTTTTTTTTACATTAAATAATTATTTGTAGGCAATGCAGAAATGTATTTCTATTGAGGCAAATCGAACTAGTTAAACAGATGGTTTCCAATTATGGCAGCAAAACAAGGATTTCACGGGTTAAAGTTACACAAGAGCTTTTAATAAAACAAGAAATGGGTCTCGCAGGCGATCTCATCGCTAACTGCTGACCCACTCTCGGCTTGTAGCGCATAAAGGCATGTCAAGACATCGAACAACCTATTTGTAATGTGTGGACGCAGCCTCGCCAGCCTCTTTCCACATTTCTGGCAACGCATCGCTCGGTGTAGTCTGTTGCAGGCCTAAGGGACTTACATCCAGAACGGCCACCTTTACAAAAAGAACTCATCAAATGTACGTTTTGAATCAACAAACCTAATATCAAATTAAAACAAATTCTCCAAATATCGTAAACAATGCACTGAATATCACCAATAATTGACAGAACCTTTTCAATAACAAAGAAAAATCAAAACTACGTCGCAGTGAGTTAGATGCAGACAGAATATGGGTAATCCCCTGAGATTCTCTCCGTCGCTGCGCACCGCGACAGCGACAGCTGTCTGGTTGCCCAACCAAAAGGCTGTATCTTCCCCGTGTTAAAGGGAAGGACCAAGGAGTAAAATCCGTAAATTCATTAATACAGCCAAGAGCGTGGTGCAATTCCTGGCAAGGCACCAGACACCGGAGAGAGCGCCAGTTGGACGCTCTTTGGTTTCGAAATGTTTTCATATACATCGATATTGCTGCAATATCTTGAATAATGACTGTTTTAAAAGGAAAATGTATATTCCTAAGATATTATGAGATCTTTTTCATTTTCTGGGGGTTACGCAACCGTACAACCTAAGCACCAGCCGCCACTGTGATGGGCATGGGGATGTAACACCCAGATGGGCAAACATGCAGACACATGCATGCACTCACATTTATAAAAATACTTCGGAAAATTACCTGTTCAAATGTAAGGACAGCTTCCAAAAACATGAATACACTGTGTCCCACAGAATGATACATGCTTGTTGAAGCCCTGAAAAATTAATGAACATTTGATACTTGTCAGAACTCATTATCACTTCATATAATATTCTAGCATCAAACAAATGCAGAAGCACATGGAATCTCATATTATTTTATTTTTTCTATAAAGTTGTCTCAATTAGTTGAAAACCCAAATGGTATTGAATCAAGATTGTGAAAAAAAAAAAACACTACCTAGTGAAAGATGATATATTCAAATAAACAGAAATGAGTAAAGATACAAAATTTGAGAATCTGTTGAATATTGAAAATCCGTCATCAGCACAGTGAGCGATGCTACACTGTTAAAGGTCTATTTTAGAATCAATCACTTTCAAAATATCTATAACACTATTGCAAATACTTAAAAAATTATACATCTCTTTAAATACTTTCAAATCATGAAATAAAACATGTTCCTGCAGCAGAGCATTTAAATTCTAAGAGATTGGGCTAATCTTTAAATTATAATATGTTGAGGGAAGTAAGGAACCTTACCAATAATAGTTCAGCAACTTCAAATTTTATCTCATAAATATATTTCTTCTCAAAGTTAGCAAAATTGCACAAAATGTACAAAACAGACTTAATCCAATATATAAACATTAGAAAATTAATAAAATTATGTACCTCCAGAGAAAATGTACTTATCAATGGAAATCTGTCTTCTAGAAAATCCCAAACAAAACAAGGTATAATTACAAGTAAATAATTATCTCTAATAATAAGTATTAAAATGGGGATCCTCTAAGGTTTACATAGATAAAAACTTCTCTCTAGGTAGGAACAAATATCCATGCACCTCAGTGGGGTACCGTTTCCATGAGTGTCTAACAAATGTGCACATTTGAAGAAATGAACTAGAGAGGAGGAAGAGAAAGAAATTGGAAAGATACAAATTTAATGAGAGATCTAGAAGAAGGAAACAAGAGTCCCCAAGGACATTTACTTGCCTGGATATCTCTTGACTGAAAGTAGCAATAGTGACAGTAGCAAACTATGTGAAACTTTTTCACAAAATTTGTATGAGCAGACTACTACGGTCTTTTGGATCTTGAACAATTTGCAGAAATTTTGGGGAAAAGCAAATGTGACTCTGACCTACTGCTTCTTGCAACAACTGTTTGAAATTTAACAAAAAATTACAATGGTGGTGTGTCATTTTAGAAGAAAAAATACATACAGCTTGTTCCTCACAATAAGAGCAATAAATAATTCCTTTACTGTTTTGATCTCAGAAGCATAGATTCTCATAGAAAGTGTTTAATTGTAATTTTCCAATTTCAATACAGCTTGAATGTCACAGGAACTTTGAGTGCATTTCCAAGACCCTAAGTACAGTTGTACATTCAGGAGGTCAACTGCGATCAGGAGTGTTATGCAACTCCCATAGCCGCGGGAAGGGGGAGGGGTTGGGTGCCATTGTAGGGCTACACATGATATGGGGCTGTTGTAATATGTATGCATCTCAAATCCATCACTTCACAAATTTGTGTTTTTTGCCGTTTCTATTTTGGGAGAAAAAAAAATATCAATATTTTCTTTGTCAATACTTAGAAATAGCAACAGTACTTCGACTCACTTTAACCACAACCTTCTGGACATTATAAAAGAGGAAAAATTGTCAAACAACTGTGGTGCAAAAAACAAAGCATTTCTCAGCAAAATGATATAAGAACATTTGTTCATTTAATTGAGAAGTGATATGTTTTTTCCATCTGAAATTACTCGCTTTGTATGGACATTGCATCTCTTATGAATATATCCATATCTTATGAATCTTTTCCACGAGATACATTATTTATAACTTATTTGAACATCACTGTCAAATAAAAATGTGTTTTTGGAAATGGTATTGTATACCAATAATTTTATATATTCTACATCATAAATATCAGTGTTTCCTTTGAAAAAACTAGATTCCTAATAATTAACTAAAATAAAAACATTTTCTTTGAAAAACCAAATCTTCATGTTATAATATTCATTTATTAATATCGTAAGTAGGGAATTAGTCTAATAAACTGTACTCAGGTTAATATTATATCACAATATAATTAACTTTACATTTTGATTTTATAAATTAATTTCTACATTTAAACTGTTATTAATTTATTGGGTTATTTTCAAATATAATATAAAGAATTAATGTTTTGTATACAACAAAATAAGTAATTTAATTTCTATATGTACACATGCACCAGAAATGAGATAGACACGTTAGATATTACAATCAATTCTATTTGTTCTAGTGGAAATGCACAATACAAACATTTCACAAAATTGCGTTGCTCACAGAATATCTACGTCTATTCTTAAAGAGGGTTAACTATTAAATGAATAAAAATTAGCAGTTGATTTTGTACGTTGAATTACATCTGAAAGTTAATATTATGCATTGCCTTTCAATAAGAATAATTTTAAACTTTTGATTTAATTAAATAGATCTGTACTTTTCAAGAAAAGCACAATAATATTTTGAAGTTTCGAAATCACATTATAAGAAAAATATTTATCATTAATTATTCCAAAGAGATTAGTATTATAATGGCTATATCTATGTTGTAAATTAAATAACTGGGTCCATTTTCACCTTTAATGACTAATCTTGGAGATGTTCAATATTAATTGATCACAGAAAAACTGAGTGAACAGTTTTGAAAATTCAATACCAATCTGGGACACAAAGTACTAATAGTAATTGGTACTAGCAACTTCCAAAAAGTTTAAATGGTCTAAGTATAGTGTTGATCAAAACATTCTCCCTTCACAACTGTACAAAAAATTCAATCATACACCCATAAAGTTTAATACCGTTTTACCATCAGGTATCTATAGTCACATCAGATTACCTTAATATTTTCCTCTATTCAGTCGTGCTCTGGCTTCATTACTTAGCTGGTAGCAGTTTGTACATATCTTCTGCATCCATTTCTTCACTGATTGAAGTGGCACTGAGATATGAAATCTACACATAATATCTAACATTACAAACTGTACTAACACCCCATTATTACACCTAAAAACCCTACAAATTCCAGCAACCTCTGTTCATTACATCACAAATTGCTACATCAAATTTGCTTAGTATCTTCTTTTCCATGCCCTACAGCCACCAAAAGCATAAAGTGAATATAAAAATAATTATTGTATTAATGCCAATACAAATTGCCACCAGTTTCCTCTGAAGATTTACTTCTACAAGTACTGTTGAAATGAAACAGATATCCTCCAATCAATTGAAATGACATTTCATACATACTGTAATGAAATGCTCATGCAACTGTTACTATTTCTGCCACAAAAGTACAATGATAAAAAGGAGGTAACAAATGTTAATTAAGTATCAAACTGTGGTGGAGCAAGTTAACTTCTATGAAAAAAATCACAACTCACGATTGACAAAATTTTATGTTATTGTATCATGTAAGTGGTATATATCCACTTACGGAATATTTTACTAAGTGAACAAACCAGTTCAACATATAACAAGTTTCAAAATGCTACACATTTTAAATATTAAAGCTCATCCACAATTTAATACGATACTGAAATTTCAAACACAAAGGCCTGCAGAGAGAACTACCACCAAGTCTACAGAGAACCTCCCTGAATATGGTTATACCCAACTACATCCTACTGACTGCAAAGAAGGAAAGAAATCTTAATAGACAACTAATGGTTACAAAGGCAGGTAGAATATAACCTTAATCAAGAACATTGGCTTTCTCATTCAGAGCACTTTTGCATGCACAACAACAGTATGAACACACTGTAACTCCTTGAAATATTGTCTGGTCTCAGAAACTCACTGGATAAAAAAAACAACCACCAATCATGAATCTTCATCTCTAATTTGTTTAAAATGTAGAATATCTCCAATTTATTTTTTGAATAGGTATAAAGTTTTTTTTTATAACCTATCACTACACAAAAAATAATTTTGCAATAAGTATTATAAGCTTTGAGAAACAAAAATCACAAACATTTTTAATTCAAAAACTTTTCAATGCAAAAAAGGGGGTGATGTGTGTAGTAGTATGAAATTTTCGTTGAGAAGGTTCAATTTTAAATTACTTAAATGAAAAATAAAAGACTGCCTTTCTTGATTTATTTTTTAATTCTTGGAAGGTCCTTTAACTTTTATACTGTGATTGTCTGCCTTAAAAATTAAAGGACCTTCCAAGAATTTAAAAAATAGTATTATGAAGACAAGTTTTAAATAAGTTTTGAAGGCGAATGGTTAAGAAGTTAAAACAGTAAAACTAAATAAAAATATCAAAACTGAAGTCTTGATTCTATGGCACAATGAGATATTACAAGGAAATGAATTATGAAGAAAACTGATAATTTTTTTAAATTAAAGTTTGAAATATGTGACTAATTTCAATTTTTGTATCCTTGTTACAGAAATATTTATATCTATATAAAGAAATTCTGTTTTGAATTCAATTCCAATGTACAAGATTAGTCACCAATATATGAAAGATGAACACAGATGCATGAAGAAAATTTGTTTTACAATACCCCCCCCCCAAAAAAAGGGGGGGGGGTTCTTTATTTCAACTATTAATTCCACATTCCTATTAAGAGATATGAAATTTTGAAATAATTTTCTAATGCACTGAATTATTCTCTGATATGTTAGAAATAGAACAAGAATTATAATCAGATTATGAAAATGCAGGGTTGTAGATATTTATGTACTTCTCATGTACAGAAACTTACTAGCTTCAAAGCTATATTAATATCTGTTGTCATTTCACCTAACAAACTACAAAGCTTCTGTTAGAGCAGTTTAAACCCATAACCTTGATGCATTTCGAACACAAGTTCTGGAAATTTTTCAAAACGACAGCACTTTTCTGTAAGTTCCTCATACTGAAGTATTGAGTGAAAATATTGAAGGAAAACAATTAATAATTACTTAAAGATGAAATGACAGTACATCAAGGCAAAATGAACTAAATATTATTAAAAATTATTATATTCATAATTCAAAATCCATCATTACACTTTAAACACGTGCATTTTTAAATAGGAACATACAATGCGTTTGCCAGTACTTGGAAGCTCACAATATGCATTATAAATGCAATCTGTATGCAAGTAATGTTTAGGAGATTCAGTGTGTATTTGTGGGTGGTATAGCAGAATGTGAGTAATGTAATCTGAATAAACAAAATTAATGAACGTAGATTTAAATTTTAAAAATTGAATTTAAGTGATAAAATCTTTAAAAATAGAAAAACCTTTTTAAACATTTGGATATAATGGTTATTCAAGATTTGAATAAAAAGATGAATGTTTACAATAAGCATCATTCATAAAAAAATATATATGATATACACATTTTTCTTGACAATTAATTATTTGTACATACTATTGCAATATACTGATCCTTCAATAATTTTTAAACATTTGTAAAAATGTTATGACCTGAATAATATGTTTTTTTGTATTTCATCCCTACTGCTGACAGAGCTATACTGCTGAGCTATACAGCAGTACAGCACTGAAGAAGTCCACAACAAGATGACCGAAACGTCAGCTCCATCGACCATGACGCGGCGGCTAATCCCGGACAGTCAATGACTCCGGCCGCGAAAGCCTACGACTCAATATTTGGAAATTAAGATCTACATACATGGCTAAACAGAGACTTGAATGGGAATGTAATCCACTTAAGAATATACAGGATGAGTCATTTTAGGCGGAAAAAGTCACCATTGTCTTCATTAAAAAATGGTTTGTTTCCACACTGCAGTTTCTTGACTATTCATCTTCTATAACGTCCAGAAGGTTGTGTTCATAGTGAGTCAAAGCTTTGAGAATAAATCTCAGATTTACTAAAGAAGCAAAAAAAGCTACTTTTTCAGATACAAGGGAAAATGTATGATTTGACAGAATTAGGGTGCAAATTACAACAGGTTTCTCTCGCGTGCAGATGATTTAAATCCATCAGAACCTTAACCTGCAACCGGGCAATCAGAATTCAGTGCACTCGCTGTTCACAAATGACACTAATGCCCTTCCAAGTCTACAACAGTGCTTCAAGTCTGGGAAATTCGTATAAAGATGCAGGAATATACAGGCTGCGATGAAAAAGCAAAAAAATGTTCCAAAAATATTTCCGTTGGGAGTCTATGCTTCTGAGACCCAAACAATAGAGGAATTATTTATTGCTAATAGTGTGAGGAACACGGTGTAATTTTTCCAACTGAAATAACTCATCCGGTATTTTATGTTATGCTCATAGCTATTAATCAGCAATTATGTATAATAAACAGACATTAGGAATAACCTACAACGATTAATTAATAATTTTGTATAACCTGCATAATAGCGAGTATAAACCGAACGAAATAATATTTTTTTTCGTGGGTAGGAAAAGTGGGGGAAACCACCTCACCGAACCAGATGTTAGCCAAAGCCATCGATACCAGATCGAACCATCGCTAACAGAGACTATTATAAGATAACGGCAGCGCTATACTTGGGGTTTTTCTTACGTGGCGGCTGAGGGTAGTATCTCCAAGATGGAATTCGGTACGACTTTTTGAGTCATTCTCAGTCCTGCCGCAAGAGTCTAATTTGCCGCCGTGTCTAAGGTCTAATTTGCCGCCGTGTCTAAGGTCTAATTTGCCGCCGTGGCTTTCCTCACCTCTCCAACCCTAAAAAATGAATTGTTTTCGCCAACTCTCTAATATTAGCTAATAGGCATAATAACTAGACAATTATTTTTTGATTGATAAGATGATTAATTTTTGAAAAGAATTTTAAGAATCTGACGAATTTTGATTAGATATTACGTATAATGGTTAAGAATGATACAGTAATTAATTCAGCTTCATTCATTACATTTACGCAATTCGAGTTGTAAACATAAGTCTTCGAGAAAATTTGGTATAAAAGTTACTTCCGGTCGTGATTTTCAAACCAACTGCAGCGCCACCGCAGTCACTGCGACTTTTGCCACGGGGCTGGGCGTCGCACTTCTACGAGGTATCGGTGGAACTGTCGAGTAATCTATGAGGGAAGCATCGCGCGCCACTCGCTAGAGTTCTTGAATAACAATGTCAATATTAATATTAAATGTACGTTCTTCAAATGCAATTTTGTTCAAAATGATAATTAGGTGTACAGCGGCGTAAAAGATTAGGGCTGAATACAATCCAAGACTTAAGAAAATTAACAAAACTCCAAAATGCTTGAATTATTGCTTTTAGCTTTTCTTCATACTGAACTAGTGTATTATCTTTAAGATAGCCACATAAATGAGTCTCGTTCTGTAGCTAAAACATCCATTCATGCAAATCTTGAGTTCACTCATTACATCTGGGCGTGGGGTTAGAACTAATGTTTCCACCAGACAGTTCTTGGAGCCGCGGCCCGTTTAGTGCATTAGGAATTCTTTGTAGGAGGCACTTGCACAGTGTACACTGTGCTCGGGATTAACCGAAGCAAAAGGATTCCTGGTCCGCGCCGCGTCGTATGTTGTACCGTGCAGCGAACAGACTTTTGAACCCGCTACTGCGGCCAAGGGACTCTCCCACCATCCACGGGCCAGTTCTCCTCGCGCCAAAAGAAGGTACGGTAGGGGGGGGGGCATGGGCTCCATGCCCCCCTCCCAGGCCTAGAGTTTTCATTTACTTTACATTCGTTTTCTTTATTTGGCAAAATTGAATTAAATATTTATGTTCTAATTATTTAAGCAGTAAGTACATAAATAATAGTACAATATAATATCATATGTTTATTATTTAACAAAAATCTTCGATGGTCTCCCCCCCCCCCAAATGAGCGGCTGGATCCGCTCCTAAGCGGATACTACCCCAAGTTGTCACGGCTTAAGTCGCACCGATCGGAGTGCGGAGCCATTCCCCTCCCCCGTGCCCCTATTAGCCTCGCCGCCCGCAGCGTATTCTAAAAGATAAGCGTCCAGTAACATTTAGTAGAAGGTATCTTAGTAGATTGCTAAACGTTATTAGACGCAGAAAGTAACGGGTAGAATATACCCTCATCTTACAGAAAGGAGTGCTCGAGGCCGTTTGTCGCCACATTGATGTTCACAGAGCATCCTGAAGTGTGTTCCGCAAAAACAGGAACTTAGAAATGTATTCCTTGCAGAAGCGGAAAGTTCACCATATCAGTTCGGGATCACCTTCATAATTTGACGAGTGGTTTTAAGGAAGTTCATCGAATATCTCCTGTTCCCTCAGAGAGTTTATTTTTTAAAAAAAAGTGATAACACCCAGACGCCTAAGGGGACACTCATGGTGCGCGCCTGCTCGAAGGTCCCCTAGCCCCGCGCCGGGGGTAGGTTTCAAACAAAGCCTGCGCCGAATACACGGATGCACAACTACGATCAACGGCCGTGTTCCCGCAAAAATACCCATACGATAAAGTTGTGGAAAAGACGGCCTTCATGAGGGGGCAAATACTGTTATTTATCAATTACGACATCGGAGATAATTCGCGTAGAATCAAGTTATCTGAAGCAGGTGTCGTTAGCTTGAGGATGAAGATGATGACTGTCGGGAGCATCAGTTTAAAATCTGCGGCAAGATGTAATGAATAAATTCAATATTTTCATAAATGAACGCCCCATTTAGAATGAACGTTTCCAGCTTTCAGTAAGGAACGCTAACTCCAAAACGCTTTTCAGTTTGTGTCATGATATTAAGAGTACTCTGCAGGAGATGACCATTTATGTGGCTGTCTAAAGCGCAACACACTAGTTCATAGTGTAGATACCCTAAAAATAATAATTAGAGCATTCCAGAAGTTCTGTTATACTTTTTTTTAATGTGTCACTTGAGAGTATTATCTTCAAGATGTAATAAAGCACGACTTTTTGGGTCTTTCTTAGTCCTCCCGCAAAGATGTCGCATGATCGCGACCTTAACAAGCAGTGCTGCAGATCAAGTGACTCTAGCGGAAGGACGGGCAAAGACGTAAAAAGTCATCTTATTCTATCTTGAAGATAATACCCACAAATGGCACGTAAAAAAACAAGTATAATTTCTGTTTTGGATGGTGTTCGGCGTTTATGTTTACACCGCTGTATACCGTGGTTATCGTTTTGAAGAAAACATTTTAAGATGGTACACTTCATATTATGCACGTACTCTGGTGTGTTGCACACGATTCTCTCCTCACAGACGTTACTCGACAGTTTCACCGATAACACGGAGAAACGTTCAGCCCCTGAGAAGACGCTACAGTGTCTTCGGTGTGATAGTCGGTTTAAATTTCGCGCCCGGAAAAGACTAAACTCAATCCTCTCGAAGACGAAGTCGAAAGTGATCGCTTTCTACCAGCTTTCCGGGAACTCGTTTCTAATGAAGTTACACATGTGACATTTTCCCTGATTACTAAGTAACTTCTTATGCAGAGATGTTCGGCAGGTCACGTTATGACACAATCGCGGAGATTTCTTATACCTGCTGAAAAGCTGTGCGTTCAGGTGCTGCCTAACAATCAGGGGCAAATGTCACGTGTAACATGCGTCACATAACTCATTTATACACAATAGTGCTTGTACAATAGAAGGGCCGAAAAAAGACGAACTTTTGCCAATGAATATATAGTGGGAAATTTCATATAATGGAGGCAACTCAATATGCACAGATGTTCGGCAGGTACATGAAATGTCCTTCACTGCATCTGAACGTGTCTCGCCATCTTTGCTTAAAGAGTTACTCGAGACCCAGGAGCATATATGTGTCCGCTGTGTGTGTGTAAATGTATGTATGTATGTATTATATATGTACACATATGTGTATATATCACATATACATAGGTGTGTGAGAGTCTCAGTGCCGGGATGCATTCACGGAGAAATAAGACTTCATTCGCAACGAGCATTATAGTTTTGCTCTTACCATGGTCGAAGAATATTTCTCGCTTCTTCAAATTTATTATTAAAAAAATAATGAACAGCTTTTTTTGCTTCTAAAAGGGCTGTGTCCAAATCCATAGAACATGGTCTGTGAATCAAAAATGAATATTAGTATTCCTTCTTGAAGAACACCCTTTTATGAATGATTATTTCAAACAAACCACTTACTCTGGTTGGATTTCACATGCATCTTGGAACTGCAACAAAAATAATATAAAAATAACAAAATTATTCAAAAATAGAAATGCACATCGCGACTTTAAGATACAAAGTTTCTAACTATAAAAAAAACTAATTTTACAGGATGAAAATATTATCAATGAATGTAGAATCAAAAAGCATATTCTTTTGGCTGTTACTTTCTATCTTCATGATCTTTCATACCTGACAGGACTAAACATTAGGTAAATGTAAGTCTAAATTTGTACACCCAGGATTTGCAGACAGATTCTTTTTATTTTAAAATTGTACTTAAACGTCATAATAATATAGACAGAACTTTACACCGCAGGTTTCACATACGTAGTTGAAAGTCTGAAATTCAATAAGCGAAGGAAATTTTTCAAATGAAACTTAGCACATATATTGATCAAAATAAAAACAGTTGTTATTCAATTATTACAGAAACGACTCTTTATTTTTGCAGCAAATCCTGACTTCACAGGATTTTCTGTTTAAGAGGTAGGTGATCATTGACAATGCGGAAATTCTAGTCAGTTTGGTTCAATTCCCAAACAAATATGCCAATATCTCGTGTGACTTCAAGTTGAGGCTGAGGTTATGTTCACTAACAATCCTGAGAGAATTTGCTAGTAACTCATTTTCAAAAATTGTAATTACAATTTCTTTATTCTAATGTCCTTATATACAAGTACAATTACATATATTGAATGTTTACTGTTCATGAATAAATAAAGTTTCTGCAATGTTTGCATCACCCATACATCTACACATCCACACATTTGCCTTTCATATACACAAACACACGCACGCACCCACCTACCCTCTCCCAACTGCACACACACACCTTCCCAATCACCACCCAACTACTTTTACTTATACATTCTATAATGTAAATCACACTAGATTAAACTTACATCTTCATCAACGTCAAGACATTCCGTTCCTTCAATAGTTGAGTTTTCCATCTTGAATGTTTTTAACACGTCAACAGATTCTGAAAACAAACGTGCCAATCAAAATACAGGTACAGTCATTTACATAACTAGTGCAGAAAGCGAGTCTTTGGCGACCGAAAGAAATGTTCGACGAGGCGACGATAGGAGCCGCGTATCCTTTCCAATAATAAACAGTTAAGATCACTACAAATTTCCATGCAAGAATGTTGAAAAAATATAGCCCAATCATTTCTGTTACATACAGCCTGCAGAAATGATTGTTATACCCCAGATCCTTTACGAGATGTGATTCTCTTCAGAGTTCAGTATCATCACTAATAATTCATATGAAAATGGAGTTTTCGTGTATAAAAATGTTTAAATTACACAGTTTTAAAAACATTTCTAGAATGCAAATAACAAATATATCATTTCAATGTAGTGTACATTGTTCAATGTACCTGTAATTGTAAGTACGACACCGAAAAAGTGGATTTTTCTCCCTCCTATATGTAGCAAACTACTTTCTCGTAACCGGAGTGTAGGCAAAATCACGTCCCGGAACTCCTTGACACAGATTTTCTCAAAACAGTCCACGTCTGAGGAAAACTAGCGCCTAAACCGTTTACAGGATTATATCCAAAATGGATATTCCCTGATCGGTCTGACCGCTCTAAGCACTGCACATTTGAAACGGAGTTTTCTTATTTCTTGTGGCTGCTATACTTATATCCACTAGAATTGTAAGTTTGTTTCCGGGCGCGTCAACTGTTTTGGTCATTAGTCCCTATGGTGATAACAAGGACTCGGATAACTATGTAATAACATACTTTCCTAACGTAACTCTGTCAAGTCGAATCAACGATATATTCACGTTTCATATCTATTAGTGCCAAACAACATCGACTTTTTAGAACATATTGTACCCGAAAAAACATTTATTTACATATTTTACCCAAAAGAACATTTTTGCATATTACTGCAATTTTTTAATATAATTATTCATTTTTCCTTATCCATTTTCCAATTATCCATTTTTCCCAGACAAACAATTCAGCATTGTCAAACATTTTTCCGTAGTCTCCTCTCTAAAATGCCGCTATTGCTTCGCGTTGAAATAAGTCCGTCCATAAATACCGACGGTATTGCAAATAAAAGGGCAAGGCGACGATGCAATCCATAGCTTCTGATGTGTCAGTTTTCAGCGTGAGTAACGCAGAGAACAGAAAGGAGGTTTGGTTTGAGAAAATGATACATTTAACAGGTGATATCGCGCAGCCACCTTGCATCTTTCAGGAGTCTTCCCTGACCTTCATATTACTAACAAAATAACAGAAACTACACGCAGCAGCTCAAGAGGCACTGTTCTTGTTGTTACGGAGATCACTGTAAATAATAGGATTATGAGGAGAAGAATGTTTAAATTTGGTCTTCTTGCTAATGAAACAGAATATACACTAAGATAAAATTATTTTAATAAAATAAATTGATATAACGATAATTAATGTTACACATTTCTTACTTTTTAGTACATATTTCTGTATATTATAATACATATATGTGCATATTTCTCCTCTTTTTAGTACATAATTATCCGAGCCCTAGTGATAATTAGAGACCGCATTCTCATATAATTACATACTACTTTTGAATGATTCTTTGTTTAGTTCTCAAAATTGTGCTCTTTGCGAATCAGGGTAATCCTAACACAATATGCAAATTTTTCGTAACATATTCTGAACTACATTACATATTTTGCTTATATTTTACATACTTTGCAACATTTTTATTGTTCTACCAATTTTCTTAAAATTCATTTCGCTGAAAGGAATTTCATAAAATGTTTAAAATATTTTTTATTTAAAAAATAGGCTTTTTTTCTTACACATATTCAGAATTTCGTGTTGACAACGGTAGGTGCCCCATGTGACGACATTGTCAGATGCACGCAGTCTGTCTGGATTGTATGTGAAACCTCCATCTGCACTCATGCTCCGACAATTGCTTGTGAGCGCTTAAAATGTTATCTTTAGGTGTGGAAAATACCAGTGACGTCGAGATTCTTGATTGAAACCAATTTACGAGAGATACTGGTTTTCGCAGACGTGTAACACCCTTACATCATACATCTACACAGCCCATACATACATGCTACAGCGATTGTTTGCCAGTCATTGAATTTCCACGTTTGTACGATGGCTATCATAACTCGTGAACACATTATTGGACTCGGAAAAAGTCAAGCATTATTATTTTTAAAATTGGTGTAATAAATATCTTATTATTGAAATTTCAAATAATGTATATTTATTTTGTTTTTTGAAAATGTTCTGTAAATAAGAGCGAATTTTCATATTACATACATCCTTTTTTACATATTCTTATCGTTTAGAACCCGGCAGACGTCCTGTCCTCTCTCTTTTTCCTCTTTCTCCCTCCCTCCTCTTTTCCTTCTATTTCCCTCTCTCTTACCCCTTTCCCTTCTCATTTCCCACTTCTCTTTTTTGCAGTTCTCTTTTCCCCTCTTTTTATCTCATTTTCCCCTATCTCTTTATTTCTCTTTTTGCCCCTGTTTTTTCTTCCTATATTTGCTCCACTCTTTTCCCCTCCTCCTTTCCCTCTCTCCCCTTCCCTCCTTCCTTTCACTTTCTTTTTCTCCCTCTCCCCCTTTTGCCCCTGATTTCCCCCTCTCTCTCTTCCTTTCACTTTGCCCCCTCTCTTTCTTTCCTTCTCACTATTTCCCCTCTCTCATTCTTTCATTCTCCCTTTCTTTCCTTCCCTCTACATTTCCTTTTCTCACTTCCCCCCTAACATTTCCCTCCCTTCCCCCCTCCTCTCACTTTTACCGCCTTTACATCTTTCTCTTCGTTTTCTTTCTTTCCACCCCTCTCTCTTTTTCTGGCTCTTTTTCACCTTTCTTACTTTTCCCCTCCCTCTTTGCTTATCCCCCTTCTCTCTTTTCTCCTCTCTCTTATCCTCTTTTAATAATTTGTTAAAATATTGAAGATCTCTCACAGTCTTCTAATTCACTCACTCACTTTTCATATGATGAGATTTTTAAAAGTTTTCTGTTCAATTTTTTAAACATTTTCTTTTATATAAACCCTGTCCTGACAATAACGAACACACAAAAAAGAATTATTGGATTTGGTGGAGTCGTTCGAAGATATACGCTTACTACATTTCGGCGGTTCGTTTTCTTTATATAGATGTATGTATATGTTTTGCCGTTTCGTACTACAAATTTTTTCGGGCTGCAATGATAACCCGGGAGGTCAGTGTTCCTCCCCTGCCAGAACGAGAGATCCGGTCGTGTTACATATCGGCTTGCGGGGGTGTCCCTCCTCCACGTAACTCCGCCAGCGGGGCACCCCCCAGCCGGAACCTACAAGGGAAGAGGAAAGGGCAAAAATAAGGAAAGAAAGATTGCCCGTAGCCCGTTGCCCGTTTTTAAGTTACTGCTCCGACATTCGCATGCTATCGATCGGAGAAAAGACGAAAACCACCGATCAGAGTACTCGCCCATTAGAATTATCCTTTAGATAGCGAATGAATTCGATATAGCTAGTGTCGAAAATCCGTCACCATCGGGTCTCCAATTCTAGGACATCTCGATCCGAGACATCGCACAGGCAAGAGTTATGCCAGTTATCTCAGCTGGTGAGCCCCTATGACATTTCCGAATTTGTTTCACAAACTTATACAAATGCTGCGCTGATGAAATTGATACAGGTTCATTAAAATCTCAGAAATTTGCAAAAGTTTAAAATTTGTTGGGCCCCTCGTAAATCTACATTTTTGAAGATAGATATTTTTTCTTAAGGAAATCTGTTATTCAAATTTGGATCTTTAAATTTAATGTATAATTTTTTGAAAATGATATTTTGTGTAATTTTGGGAGAAAACTGGGCAATTTATAAAGTAGGTGCAACAACATCATACACTTTCTCGCATTATGTGTAACTGTACCGTTTACCCTAGTATAATATTGCTTGTTATATTATACTAGGGTAAACGGTACAATGATTGGCCGACCCCAATGATTCGCCATTTCAACTAAAATTGGAATTACCGCTTGTTCTAAGGCCGTGTTCTAATGGTTGTCCTTTGTTCTATTGCTTGTCAATGGCACGATGGAACACTTTCCGAGTTTTATGCCACTTTGACCGCAAGAATGCAACTGTTGCCAATATGGCGGATGTTTGTTAACAGTGTGTTGTATTCACTGTATGTAAAGATTTTTTAAGATTTTCTTTAGAAACCTGATATCCAATAGTGCTGTATTTTGATTACCGAGGTAAGTAAATCACAATGATATATCAGAAAAAACAAATCCTGTTGAGTGACAATGATATCAGCTGAAAATGAGAAGCCTAGCTTTGCGTATTTAGTGACATAGGGAAGGGGGGCAATGACTGCATCTTCGATAGTGTGTGGATTGTGTTATTGGCCATTCTGCTAATGAGCGTTGTCACATTGTTCTAAATCGTTGCACACAGGTAAATCCTGCGTGGGCCGCAAATAAGTGATCTTACAATGCCAAACAAGCCGGAGCAGGCGAATGATGCAGGAGCCATGGCAAATGCCATCAAATGTGTTAAAAATAACGGGGCATCTGTGCCTTCTGCTGCAAAAAAATTGGCGTTCCCAGAACAATTTTGCAGTTTCGTTTAAATAATCCAGATCTCAAAACAGCACTAGTTCCTGATACTGTTTTATCTGAAGAAGACAGTCTAGTTACGTGTATACTTTAACAAGCCAGGAAAGGTTTTCCAAGGAAGAAGGAAGATCTATAGAGTGGCGTTCAACAATTTTTAGCTGCTAAACCAAGGCTCAGTTCGTTCAACAACAACCGTCCAGGAGAAGGCTGGGTCAAGTTTTTTTAAAAACACATCCATAATCACTACACGGATAAGTGAAGCAGTGAAAGCTGCTTGTTCGTGTCTCGGCGAACCAGACATCAGAACGTGATTTGAAGAAGTTTTAAGTCACATCGAGAAAAGTAACGTGGATGACGAAATAAATGATCCTAAAAGGATCTATGTTGGAGAAGAGTCAAATTTTGATACCTGTCCATTTATAGGAAAAGTTGTAGCTGAAAAGGTAAGTAAGAACGTTAACTCAGTGGAAGGAGCAGCTTCAAAATACAATATGACGGTCATGTTCTAGTTTGCAACAAGTGGACTTGTCACTAGTCCAATTATTATCCATATAAACGGATACCATAAAGAATTGCTGAAACAGTCCCAGACGTCTGGAAGATTTGAAAAAGTGACAACGGATGGATGACAAGCAAGGTATTCTACGAATATATTTGAAACGTATTCCATCCATTTCTATTTAAAAAATGCCATCACACTTCCCTGTGATTCTATTCGTTGGCGGCCAGAAGACACATCTGACACACGAATTAAGTCGAATATGCTCAGATTTGAAAATAGAGGATATTATAATTTACCCCAACAGCACTTAGATAAAAATATTAGTTACATTAAATCTGTATGTTACAAAATGTGTGTTTTCATGGGTAATATAATTGAATACATCGTTATACTAGTTGTTTGTTTGAAATAATTCAGTGGCCAATCACTGTACAAAATGAAGCGTTTTTACGGTCAACAAAAAAGATCCCCGCGCCATTTTTAAGCGCCCTTTGCCCAAACGGTGGAAAAAAATGGAGCCAGTTTTGACAAAATGTTTTTTTATAAATTGCATTAATTTCAGTAGAAATTACACGAGAACTATTCGTCTTTTCAAATAATTGTACGTCACTTAATTTATGTAAGTATTTGTTTCTTGTATACTTTAAAAAATGTTTTCACTATGTTCCATTTGAAGTCCTAAACCAAATGAAGAACGCAATCCCCTAATTGCACTAGGGTGAGGAAATATTATGAACCCTAAATGTTTGAAAAATTTATATGAATATAGCTATATGGTAAATAGAGTACAAGAGAATATGAAAAACTATGAACTGTACTGATATGCACTTCTTTTTTCTTGGTAACAAGTTTTATTTGTTTCAGCGTAAAAGCAACAGGTTTGCCAAATTGTGAATTTGTGGTATCGATATGGAGTAAGATGTCTAAATTAAAGCGAAACCATTGTGAGGGCTATTACTACTACTTTCATTAAAACGTCACTTGAACCTAACCTTTTCTAAAACCTCATTAATTTTATTTGTATTATATACACTATCTGATATTCTAGTGTCTCCCAGTTTTAATAATTTTTTACAACAATAAACACTGAGTTTCCATTCCTTATCCACCTCAACTGAATTGACAATTTTAAAGACAGAACTACAATCAGTATGTTGAAAAAGAACACTGTCTTCCTTATCGAACAATAACCGTACAAAATAAAAAAAACTCCAATTTGTTTCTTCATCAAAAATACTGAAAAATATTTCATTTAATCTGGCAATGTTTTCGTTTCCACTTTTTTCAATAGCAGCAAGCTGATACTCGTTTTCTTAACTCAATTTCTTTTCTTGAACACTTTCCATTTAGGAAGAGCTTGGGCGATTCAAGTAAGCGGGACAATTATGCAACAAAGAATGCATCGTTCCACGATAAACAGTGGTGTATGTTTTAAAGGAAGACTGATTTTTAGTCCATTATCACAATAGAACACTGAATTCTTCTCAATTTTCCACGTTCGCAAACGCAATTCACAAAGCCGAAAGTTAACACTGAACTTAACATACACATTTCACTTTTTACAATCATTCCCTCACCTGGGTTCATTGCCCTTGATTCTCACTATTTCAACAACAGACCACATCTACATAAGCACAATTTGAAAGATACACGTGCTACTTGTCGAACACAATTGGTTCGCCTCAACTCTAACAAGTCGGCATTCTATAGCCGCTATATTGGCTTTGAAAAACTGCAGTGCGCAGACCTTTTATATCTAGGTGGTGTCGGTTCGGTGCTTATCAATACTACCAATACCACCTATACATGGAGGAATACAGAATATATTCCTCCATGAACTATATTTCAGCCCTTGGTACAGAAGGCCATCTTCGTGACGTCACGCTTAGAAGGCTTAGATTCCTCCATTTTATACTATTTACACTTTTTGGTACACCGTGGTTTGCACAGACTGACGAGGTTTATTTGCATAATTATTAATTCAAGATTCGCTCTCACACCAACAACCAGAAGTACCATTAATAGTTGCTTGATACCGATGAAGATTGTTTCTTATGCGTGTAGTGCAATCATTCTTTTAACATTTTGCCATGGTCTACACGAGCTGTGTCCGAATTGTGAAGGAAACTACGATGGAAGCGGATCACATGTTCCCATGTTTCAGTTTCACGATGCCTTTAGGAAAAATTAAGGTGAGGTTTAACATGTAAGAGTTCTCGCACGGGTACGCTAGTCTTCAATACTGTAGTTGTAGGAAGACATTGAAAGAATTTTGAACATTTGCAATTTTCGAAAAATCAGAGTTTTGTACGAAAATTGGACCTCGCAATTCATTTAAGTGTCTTTTACGCTATCTAAGGACAAAGTTTAATCAAAAAATTTGGAGCCATTTTTGAGAAAATTGAAACGATTCTGTTGACGCTTCATATGAACTACCCGCCCTCCCCAATCGAAATTTCATTTTCAAACTCGCAGGGTCTCAAGTTAGTTCCAACCGATCAGGGAATAGAATTTTTTAAAGAAAATCGTCTAAAAGATTGCTATTGTCAACCACAGATATACGTTTCGCCCTCAATTGATTTTTCCGTAACAAAAACCAACAAAACGACGATTCTGAAAACTCGACGTGATAGAGGAAGTAATGCACTACTAATAGAAGTCCTTGATTATGTAAAGTTCGCTTAATAAGAGGGTGTCGGTACTATTTTCATTAAAACCTCTGGAATTTTGAAAATTGCAAAAGTTCAATTTTTTCGAATCTCTTCTATATTTTCATCATTAGTAATCTATTCATCAATAATATATCTATAAATAATTTCGTATTCATTTTTTGTAAGCATTGGTAGATTTGGAGTAATTTCGGGTTTAATATGCCCTAGCATATTAAATTACAACCTCTAATTTTAGTTGCTCTCAGTAGCCTAGCGTAGAGCTGTTGATGAGGGACGCCCCGTTGTCGATATCTGGCCCAGCACCTATTTGTAGACTATATTACATTTTTTCGACTAATTTAAATACGTTTGACATGTGGTTAAGCGGAAGAGGGTGCCTGATGACCCGAGCCATGCCATATCAATAAAGCCATTATCATTATCATTTATGTTTATACATTGCTGGTTCACAGGAAGACCTGGTCTCAAATAACAACGGGCTTTTCGCCAAGTGTGTTATTCGCTATCTATTTAAGAATCTGTATTTAGAAAATTCCGGACAACGCGACAAGTATTTAAAACGACAAACTTATCATTATTATTATTATTATTATTATTATTATTATTATTATTATTATTATTATTATTATTATTATTATTATATTATTATTATCATCATTATTATCATCATTACTATCATCATTATTATTATTGTTCTTATTATTTGCGGGCAATCGTTGTGACCCGCTGCTTGACTCTGTCCAACCGTTGGGAAGGGGTGGAGTGGGAGAGAGGGGGAGGGGATGCACACGGGCGTGATCGGCACGGTTTCAGGTCGTTAGGTCCACTGACAGAAGGTCTAATTCTCAAGTGGTCCAATGTAGCAGAAAGTCTATTACGCAGTATGTCTAATATGACAGAAGGTCTACGAATCAAAAACTCTAAGAATACAAAGAGGTTTAAAGTTAGAAGGGGTATAACTGGTATACAGTGATGGTCTAACTGGTACCCAGGTGATCTAATAAAATATCAGGGCTACGGTCTTTATAACAGGTTAAGTTTCAGAAAATGATTCTCTTATCAAACCTCTATTCAGAAATATTTGGAACACCTAAAAAGGGATGAGAGGAATGACTAAACCCTCATCACTCATTTGTGATAGAGCATGCAATAGTACAACACCCAATTAATAAGTCCTTCCAAATTAATCGAAAGCAATTACAGCGAATTGTAGCAAATTATCAAAATTATAAAGACCTTTTTTATATCGACGTATACCTGCGGTATTTAAGCAAAAAGATTAACATTCCAGGCTCCGCCAAAAGCGAAAGAAAAGACTAACTAGCGTCTGAGTCCAGTGACGAAGTGACTAGAAGACTCACAAGCTCTTATTATATACCATAATTACTTTGTGAATTAAAGCTTATCAATCCATATTGTGGATCCATTTAAGATATAACACAGAGAAAAATACTATATTTCCTCCACATTTATAATATACTAACATAATGATAATGTGGAAGATATTGTGTTTTGTATTTCAGACTGAAATGAATTAGACAATCAAGTCTGTTGGACCATATTTTATTAGACATTTTTAATAATTAGGCAAAATTTGTTTTAGGCGTGTTTTCATGGACCTCCTGTCAATAGACTTAAAAATATAAACCTATTGTCTTTAGATCTAATACTCTTAGGCCTAAGAACCTCTAATCATCGACACTAGCGAAAGGCGAATGTACGCGCAACTGCAGTAGGCCACAGCAGGCAGTCTGGCCCGAATTCTTCGCTTAGTGTATCTCCGGCCTTCCAATCTGAAAGCCGGGGATCGATTCCAGCCATTGCCAAAGCATTTTATTTTTCTTAAAAATATTTATTCGAGTGAAGCCTGTAAATATGGCATACGTCCGATTTACGAAATATGGCATACATCCGATACTCAAACATCTAAGCCGCGGGTGGGATTCGAACCCGCGACCCTTCAGGCACAAAGCAGCTACGGCTCTTTCCCCTCACTGATTTCGGCTATCTAGGCCGGCAAATTAAACATTTTTGCAACCTAGCATTCCCTAATTATCGGGCTCCATTGGGGGGTGGAGTGTGTTGCAAACATCAAGACACATAATTAGCAAAACATTATACTGAGTACACAGGAGTAATGCTACTAAAAAACGGAGACAGAAGCAGGTCGTCTACTTCTACTCTGAAGGAGGCCAAGGTAAAGTACTCGGCCAGTCAATGCGGTATAAATTAGACACCAATCAGACAGCCTATTAACTACATTAATTAATTAAATTATTATCTTCCGCAAAGAATCCTCCAACAGGAGGAAAATGTCTGCACTCACAGAACCTTTGGAATGTTTTACACTGTCTCTTTGATCTCCCTCTCTTCCACTAGTCCCGTGTGAATACTCCTAGCTTGCGCCGAGTCAAGGACACGCTGCAGCGAAACCGGTTTATTGCAGCAATAACGATTCCATGCGTCATAAATGATCAGCGTGTGTCGAAAGTGCGCGTAAATATCGAAAAACCTGGGCGAAACTGTATTTCGTATTGCAGAAATAACAAGGGAATGAACCGCAGAATGAATCGCGAACTATACAAATTTTGTATTGTACAAACTGTAAATTCCGGGAAATTGTTTTGGCGTAAAAAAACAAATTATTATTTGAAAATAGCCAAATTTATAAATATAATGAAATAAAATAGCATAGTATTTTGTTTCCCACACGATTTCATTCTAGAAAAAATTACTTTCTTTGAATTTGTGGTATGGGGATTTGCTCACCAATGCCCAGCAAAATCCCCGACAATTACAAACGTAATCATATCCCGAATTCGCTGAGGCACGGAATTACGCAAGTGCACTGATAAATATGTCTCAGACAGTTGTCTTGGCGAATGAGTTCTTGGCGGCGAATATAGAAGTCGAAAAATAGCTGGTAGCGTTGGACACCGAAAAGAGTAACAAATTTTAAAAAATTCCAGTAACACATCAGGGAAGGGGGATTCCGTAAGTCCTGCCATTAGACTACGTCCACAAAGACAACGACGTCGACAACATCAAGAAAGGATTATTTTCAAATTTGAACGTAAAGAGCGTTTTGCTTCGTCGTCCCTTCAAGGTCTGTTACTACCAGCTCGCTCACGCAAGGGCACTATTGTGCGGTTTCTCTGACCTTATTCTCAATGCCTTCTGCTCGTTATTGAAGTTCACAGAAAAATAAAAAATAAAAAAAATATATTATTTTTCGAAGGATACTGCAATTACATTTTTGCGCAACTTGTTTTTTGATTATTTTATTTTGTGACAGTGAAGGAATAATTTGGTAAAATGCTCTGAAAGGGTAAACTTGTGATTGAAGTAATACACAAGTACGTAAGTAAACAATGTGAAAAATATGTTGATTTTCATGTTTTGAACATTAGGTAGTAAAATTTTGACGCAATTCTGAGTGTTCGATACTATCTATACCCTGTATAAATGAACCTTCTCCATTTACTGAGAATTTTTCCTTTCCTGATAATTGAGGATTTACCACGCAGTAGGTTACATAGCACCGATTTAAATTTTCAGAAATGAAATTTTGTCATTTGTCTCTTTCTATTGTTTTGTACTATCTAAAGCACAGCATAACGTTAGAAGTAATGGAGATCTTAGACCACGGAGTATCTTGTGAAGTTTATCGAAATCTATTTATAAACTAATTAAAATTGCACTAAATGTTAAAAATAATATTCAAGAATAATTTCGAAAGAATATAAAATGGATAGTTTTGTAAATAATATGTTTAAATATGCTACTATATGCGAGTTTTTCTTAAATATGCAAAAACAACTACTATTCCAGAAAATACGGACAAATATGAATGATCATGTATGGATCAAATCACTTCAAGAAACCTAACTTGTAAATACATAACAAAAGTTTGATTGTATCTAATACGCAAATTAATATGTAATTACAAACACCCTAGCCCTGTTTAAAAAATCTCCCTGAGGGGTGGAGGGTTCTGGGTCCCCCATGATCCAGAAAAACTCCCGCAGCACTGCGAGTACGTAGATATTACATCAATGCCGAACTGGACAATGCCGCCATAGGAAACAAAAGAATCCACGAATAATACGTGCCTTGGGGTTATTTTCTTTTTAACAGACATAATTATTATTTTCTAGAAACGAGGAATAGTACCGGGAACTTTAAAGTATTTTCTTTATCACCACCTAAGGAGCAACACAGTCGGCTCTCTACCGGGAGCTTTCACAATGTTTCACAACGTAGTAACGAGGAAAACATTGAATTACAAATGTTCAGCAATACCCTCTCTACACAAAAATAAGAATTCAACTGCAGTTTTCTTAACGATTACGAAGAAAGTAACAAAAGGAAAACTATAAGAAATGATGTCTAATAATCAGTAAAAACTATCATTGTTTTAAGTAATTATTATTTTCGTCAATTATTGGGTGGTTATTAAGTGATATTTGGGCAGAAATTAAGAACTGACCGTCCTGTAAGGCACATGTCCACTGAAAAATACATAAGAATAAGTTTTCAATTAATTATTATAAAAATTAGCACCTCATCTGTTAGTAGTTTAATTTTTCAAGAGAAGAGAAATTTAATTGTGCCTGAAATACTTCTTTTGCCTAAGTAATATTTCTTCTTGTTCTTCTTTCCACATGTGAAGACATGCAGGCTCGGTAACTTCAAAGTACTGTAGGGCACAATGATTCAGAGAAAAGAAACGAAAGTCAATAACTAATACAAAACTACAAATACAACAAACAAATTTCCGAGTTACTATGCGAGAAAAATGTACTTTGTTCTTTTAGTATATGTATTAAAAGATCACAAGAGTTGAAAAGACATTTGAAAATTTTAAATGCAGATATCCGGTTAAAAGGTCATTTGAACTTCCTTTGCTGTTAAGTAGTATTTCAGGGGTAAAAATAAGTTCAAATTTTTCTGGTAGATTTGATGTAGTAAACAAGCTAGTTTGAAAAAACACGAGTTGGCACAAGGCTAATTGAAATCGTTTGCCCTGGTCATGCTTGCGTCAATAGCTGATAATAAACGACTTGGCGGTCATTCACTAATGATAAATCTACAATCAAGTAGCATTTATACACAAACAACAAATCTTATTCCATATTTGAGATTTAATTGGAATGATTCGACGATCAAAATGAGAAAATACGTGAACAGAAATTCACGTCTTTCTGTAGGTATATAAAAGGCGAGGGTCCCTACAATTGAATAAATAAACAGAGTGAATTATTTGCGGGACTTACTTTGGAATTAAGAACATTCCTCTTTAAAATCCACCGAAACATGCACACTCCCACAATAAAACTTTCACTGGACAAGATTATAGATATTAAAATTTTAAAAGAAAATGCAAATGAATGAAAATCATAGATTCCCCATGCATCGTTTCGTCCAATATGACATGATAAACAACTAAAACGTCCGACAAGTTTTCACTTGATTCGTGAGATATCTATTTTTTCGAGAATAATTACAATTGTAGCAAATTATATGATTTGTCAGTTGAAGGAGATATGCAAGAAAGAATATACGTCTGCATCGATCTTCACATTACAGCTCTCTTTTTTCTCTTAAAAAAATCAATTACTTTCAATAGTTTGCTTCGTATGTTTCATTAGTAATTTTTTTCTAGATCATCCTCCAGAGTTCGTGCTCTTTTTTCATACTTCATTCCGCATTGTCCACTGTCTGTAAGTTTCGTAAGACAGTCTTGTTCCCTTCAATGTCTCTTGCACTGTTGTAAGCCCCCCTCTCTTCCATAATATGACCTTTGGCAGACACTTTTTCAAGCAGCCTAGTGTTGAAATTTGTGGCACCGAGACGATATATTCTTTTCCAGGAGGGAATTAATGTCCATGCCGTATTTCCTATAACCGAGGGTCACTATAACTAAGGTTCAGATTCACTATAACCGAATCTTCTTATGCTTATTTGTATTGCACGTGTTTATTTGTTATGCAAGTGACACGGCACCAGAGACTTAAATTCACTATAACCCAGAGTTCACTATAACCGAAGTCGACTGTACAACATATGTAATAGTACATAGCCGCTAAAATTCTCAGAACTCATTATACACCTCACGACCATGAGAATGAAAAAAACAGATTTTGCAATCCGAAATTACAATCTAATATTACTAATTAGCCAAATAACATGAAAATAATTACGGAATGTATATCAAATAATAAGGGAAATTAGAAAGTTAACTTTTGAAAAGAGTTTCCACCTTAAATACGACGGTGACAAGTAATGGCGCTAGTGTTTTTTCATCTTTTTCGCCCAGTTTAATTAAAAATCATTACAACAATTTAAAAAGTTACTTACTTCCAACATTGTTTATAATTATGAAGACTTATATGGTAGAGTTCTCGAACGTACTGAAACTGCAATGGAGTTTTGAAAGATTTTTTGAAAGATTTTTTGAAACGGAGTAAATTGGTTTTCTATTTCTCATTTTAGATATCCACACCGTAATAACAGATCAGTCATCTGAGGTCCTATACAAATCAAACACTATATTGAGATTGTTCAGATCAATTAGATTTTATCTTTTTAAATCCCTGTACAGTTTTTAATTAAACCCGACAAAGAAATTGAAAAAACACTAGCGCCACTACTTGTCACCTTCGGCGTTCTATTTCAGATAGAAACCGGAAAGCAACATACAACCAAGCAACTTCCAGAAGTTTTGTTCGATGGCAGAAAACCCACGCTCATTGATAAGCAAGACCGGATTTCACACGTGGAAAAAAGTACAAGGTTCTGTCATTTTTGCAGAACGAATGAGCAGCAGATGTTCAACATTTCTCCCTCTTTCTTTAATTGTCTATTCAATGTGCCTCGCACGTGTGACTCCTAGCGCACTGAGCAAAGAACATTCATGTAAGTCTGTACGTGTTCTTGATCTACTACGACCGGGAATTCTTATGTCTAGATTTAAAGATATTCTTGAACGAAATTAACCCAATGGCACTTGGTGTGTTAAACTACAAAAGAAAAAAATATGTTATGAAAAATTACTACATATAATCCACAACCTTTATCCAATTTGCTTACACAATCCTAGGTCAATTTCATATGAGTTTTCAAATTCCAAAATACTCCACAATATGTGCCGTTCATTTGTTTTATTTGTAAGTCGGAATGATACGTTTCGTTTTATTTAAGAGGCGTCGAATCCACAGCTTTCAAGATATGCTATTTGAATATCATTGTCTTGGATGTCGATTTCGATGATATTTCGAATTCATCTAAAACGTAGAGAGAACTTTTTCAAACCAACATTTAAGTGCTTATTGCGGCTCAGTCATTCGGAATATCCACGGAGTTTATCATACAAAATATGCTTAAAATTGTCTTAAGAGCTTATTTTCGAAGTTTCGACGTTTCGACTCTGGACACCATGTATGTATGTATGTATATAATACACATTCTGAATGGCTGAGCCGCAATAAGCACCCAAACGTTGGTTTGAAAAAGTACTTTCTTTGCAAAAATTTGCATTTCAGAAACATGTAAACAGTCCAAAAAATGTAAATTGTTTATTATTTACATAATAAATGAATATATTTGTTCCCAAAAAATTAACACAAATAAAAAAGCACCCAATTTACAAAATTCGACTGCTTTTTTATTTCTGTCTAATTTTTGCTTCAGGACATAACTGTAGCATCACTATGTGTACCTGTGTCGAGCTTTCATTCCTAGTTAAGAGATGAGTAGAGCGGGGGCGTTTTTTTTGTTAGCAATACTACAAAATTACATATATATTTCACTTGCCGCTGCAAATTTGTTTTCTATTGCTTACGAGTCAAAATTTCTAGTTTTAAAACGTGTTTCTAACCACGCTATTTGTTATCATTTCGAGAATTCAACTAAGTATAGTAAACGAGGTGGGAAGTGGGGTGGGGGTAGTGATCCTAGGACTGAAGAAAACTTGTACAGATGTTCCTACTGCCCCATACGTTCCATTCAGGCTTTCCTGTTGTTTTTTTTTTATGATAAAAAAACTTAAACCTAAGTGATTAAGGGACATTTTTTAATCGCTCTGAAATATTGGTTATCTCATTTTTACTTTCTCGCTACTGATTACGCAGTATAGAGAAAGTATAGTAATGCTGGGGGAAAAAGAGGCAAATTTTCGACACAAAAACTCTCATTGCCGGGCCCTGGTAACGAAAAAGTGCCCCTAAATCTTGCTACCATATACAGTAAATTACTCCCTCTAACAAGTTGTTTAATCAGAATCCACGTTTTATGGGTACTTGATACCGAAAAATCGATTAACGGCAAAACGTCTGTCTGCGTGTCTATCCGTCCGTCCGTCCGTCCGTCCGTGAACATTGCTAGCGGCTAAACCGTAAGTAAGCTTTTAAACCAAAATTGATGGACCCTAATCGATTTGGCTGGCGTCCCTGGAATTTGAAACCTATATTTCAATTTTGGGGAGTACTTTATATGACACTCCTAAAACATTTTCAAAATAATGGCACCAATTTTGTTTGATTAAATTTTGTCGGTTACCGTAATGAACGCTTAAGAGATTTGTACAGATCTCATTTTCGTTGAAATCCCTGGTTTTTCGAAAACTGCAAAAAATGTTAATTATTCTAGGTCTTCCTACAATCAAAATATTGAAAATAGATATTGTTTAATGAAATGTATTGTTTAATGAAATGTATTCTTTAAAGACAGATTTTGAAATAAGGTCATGTACAATTTTTCGAAAATTTGAGTACTTTTCGCGTGATTTTTCTTGAAATATAGGCAATTTTTTTTTCAACATCGGCACCACATTTGTTTATTAAATTTTGACCTCGGATTTAATTTTAGCTGTTTTAAGAAAATATTGCAGGTTTCATGTTCCTTAAAACCCCTAATTTTTCGAAAATTGCAAAAATTCAAAATTTTTTCGGAGTGCTCCTACAACTATAATTATCATAATAACATTTTTTCAATGAAATGTGTTCATCAAAAACGGATCTTTAAATAAGGTCATAATACATTTTTCGAAAATTAAATTTTTTGCATGAAAGAGGCCATTTTTTAAATTTTAATCAATTTTCTTAGAAACGGTTCCAATTTTTTTCTTTAATTTTTTTCACTTTTATAGTAAAGAACTGCAAAGAAAATGGTGCTGGCCCCATTTCCGACGCATTCTCTTTATTTTCGAAAATAATTGAAATGATAAATTCGTATTTCCCGCGATTCGTTTGAGGCGTTGACACTTGCTTTCTGATTAGGAAACGGATCAATTTCAGACACACAATTTTTTATTTTAGAGCAAAAGGAAATGATAAATAACGTATTTCATAACTTATTATGAAGTGCTTAAAGTTACTTTTTTATTCGATATTTACTTATTACCACCGTACGCGACATTGTTGCCATACAATACAGAGATGGATATTTGAGAAATTGATAGTTGAACGGTGACATGATGGGAGAGATAAGATAAGGCGGCTTGATTTACTTAACGTTAATGTTACAATGACACCTATATTCAATAAAATGATATATTCAACTTTAGTAAAATCGGGAAGAATATATATTCAGATATGCATAAAGTAATGATACCGTAGTTTCGAATATATTCATAATTCGAAAGTTCCGGATGTTCAATTTAAATGTGAAATTATCCTTGCTTGTCTATGTGAACTGCTGGAATTAATGCGAGCATTTAGAAATAATGCCAGAAGGTATGTGCTGTTGTAGCACCACTAGTTTTCCTTTTTAAATTGTTGTGGCAGATCAAACAAATTCGAAACTTGAAAAATTAACTACCAAGCTGCAAATTATATTAAAAGAATTTATAATCGCAACGTTCACTTAGCAAACTAGCAATATATCACGTTTTAACTCTGTAAAATCCCTTTTTATGGAGAACACCAATCTGTTCATGAAACCAGATGGATTCATAATAGGACACCCCTTTACATAACGCACTATTAAAGTTCGACATTTTCCCCAAAATTAATCGACGTTAAATTTACAGGTATTTAACTGTATTTCTATCATCATCATCATCATCATCATCATGAACTATTAATCATAATTCTATTATATTATCATATTATTATCATCATCACTATTATTTTGTTTAGATCTTCTTTGGATTACGAGAAAGATGCCTGCCCAGCTTCCATTATTCAGGTCATCATACTAATTTATATGAATGGCAACCTTTATGCAATCACCAGATCTTCTAATAACAATGTGTGTCCTAGAGGATTACACACACGCGCGCCAAAGGCGGGATTCAAATGCCCGACCACCCGAGATCCATCCGGGAACAAACGGCGCGGCGCCTGCGTTAGCGACCTCGGCTACATGGCTCGGCATCAATACCTTTATTAGTAATAACACTATTACTATTATTATTATTATTATTATTATTATTATTATTATTATTAAACAGAGCAACGTTGGTGTTCATAAAGTAATTGTTATCTCCTGCCATCAATTCATCACAATCGCGAAAGTGAGCTCTCTGAAACCCTAGAACTTTCTCATACATCCTCACATGAAAATCACTCATGACTTCTTACGATGAAATCACACTTATGCAAGTACACACACCTCATTCTGCACCAGAACAATCTTCCTACACAGTAAAACTCGCGAATCACGTTCCACTCGTGGCCCGCACTTTCACTTGGTTTTCTGGGCGCTCGTATACAGAGGTGTCATCCCACGCCGACGGGAAGCCTCGCTTGGAAGCCTGCACTTCACACGCGGCAGTCGCGACGTCGGGCCAGTACTGAGGCTCGCTGAGCTTGTTCTCGTTCTTAGCACAGAGTTTCTTAACCACACGCACCGAGAGTGAACTGACAGTAGGGAGAAAGCTTGTCAAGGACAGCAGCTTCCAAACGTCAGAATGTGTTTTAACGCCTGTTTTCCTCCCATGTTAATCGCACCCAATAACAATTATTCAAATGCATACGAGTAGTCGATAAATGAACATATTATGGTTCAGTAGTGGACTTTCAAACAATGCGGCTACACTCCAGTGTTAATAGATGCAAATTAATATTATTGAACAGTAAACAAAGCAAAAGTAACTACGCAAAAGATTATGTCGCAGACGGCAGAGAGGTCAAATTTGCATAATAATTGCAGATATATTTTACGCGAAACTGAATCACAATCAATTCAACACAATTTGCATTCGTACCAAATATCACCAATGTGATTTTTATCGCGGTAGGTCACGAGCTGTGGGTTCTGACGAAATTCTTCATAGGTGGGTGTGTGTTCAGATGATCTACTCTGGTGTCTTCGGCTGGAATTCGAAAATACATTGCAGTATATAGTACCTCTCCCCTTCACGTCACATACGGTTTTTGCACTTCCAAAGAAAAGTCTTCAAAACTTAATAAATCAAACCAAAAGCACTGTCCTTTTGGTGGAAAATATATATACAATTTAATCATAAGCAACATTCGCCACCGCAAACAAAAATTAATCGGGACTGTCAAAATTGATGTTTTCTACGCTTTTTCCTTTAGACTTGCATAATAGGGTTTGCATAGGATGAGTAATAATTACTTTTATTGTGATATTGAGTAATTATTCACAACTATACAACTATACATTACTTAGTATTAGTGATAGTATGATTATTGCATCTTCGGCTTGTACTGTACTCCTTTATTATTATTATTATTATTATTATTATTATTATTATTATTATTATTATTATTATTATTATTGTTGTTATAATTATTATTGTAATTATGGTTATTTAACTGCCATCGGGCCATACCCAATTGCAGTTCAAATAAATGTATAATGTAACTATGTTTATAAAATACACTAGACTGGGTTTATTACCATGCACTGGAGGACAAGATGCTAATCAGTCATCCATGACGGAAGTCCTGTCATTGAAGCTACCTTCGGTTTTTTATATCCATGAATAATGCAACAATCCTCTATACACCAACACCCATTAATTCAATTACAAAGAAAATAAAAAAACAACAATCCTGCAGAGAAAAAACACTTTAGAGGTCTAGTTTTTGTGTAGAGCTACACATTCCACATTCTTTAAACCGATTCTATTGTCTAGCATAATCGTGGTAAATTGTATTTAAATTCTTGTCGACAAAATGAAACAGATTGTTAGAAAAGAGGTGCGAGGTGCTTTCATATTCATCAAATTGCATTTCAGTTGTAGAAACAAGATGGCTCATAATAAATGTTACAACCTTCCAAGGCACGTAGGGGACGTGGGGGTGGGGGGTTGAAGATGAACACTTTTGGTCAAAGAACATATTGTGGGAAATTACATGCAACAAAATGACACAAGAGGCATTTGCCATTTACACAAGCGGCATTGGTAGGCAACTCATCATCCACTGGCGTTCTGACCCAGCCAAAGAGATTTCGAAACTCCCAGGCATGAGGAGTTCCCTGCCAATCAGGTTCAAAAATCTCAGTGGTAACCTCATATGAAATTTCCACCATATTTTCAATGGCAAAGAGTAATTATCATCGGCCCGTCTATACGCCGTAGCAGTGTAATACTTATTCTGAGACATCTGTATAGAAATATAACTCAATTAGTTAGTATAATATTTGAAATTATTGAAGGATAAATACATTTGAGATCAGTCAGGTTCTAAATCAATTTCTAGTGCGATATTCCAACAGTGATGAAATTTATATGAATGGCAACCTTTATGCAATCACCAGATCTAATAACAATGTGTGTCCTAGAGGATTGCACACACGCGCGCGCGCGCGCGCGCGCGCGCCAAAGGAGACAGTAATTTTTTGACACTAATTTGAATAATAGTTTAAATACTACAGGAGTCCACGGATGGACAGGGTGAGACAGACAGTTTTTACTTTCTCGCATACTACTTTTGTTGAACAGAGAAAGTACTGTAAACCTGAAGCGAAAAGTGGCTATTCTTCGACCGAAAAACTCTTATTGTGTGTTCTTGATATCGCAAGAGTGGATAATTAGTGCTCCTGTATTTTGTAAATGACTTCGTCTCACATGTTGTGTAGTAAGAATCCATGTTTTCTGGATCGTTGGCAGCGAAAAGTAGGCTTACGGCAAAAAGTCTGTTCGTCAGTTTGTGAACTACAGGCGTGCACAGCCAAAAACAAGAGGGAGCCAACAACTTTTTGGGCCCCTTCTCCAATGAACTTTTTTATTTACATGTGACATTTCATTAGTAAATGAATAAACCTATTCTACAACATGAAAGGAATTATAACTTTGATGATTCAATCAAATACACTTAATTTTATGTAAAATTATTTACATGGTTGTCAATTGAGTTGGAGAGCCTCTTCCCCAAATGTATAACAATTTCCAAAATGGATACGTTAAAATGGGCAAAATGAGGCTTGAACGTATTTAAGAAAATAAAATGTGTTAAAACGTCACGCTACGGGCCCCTTTCAAAATTTTCAGGGGAGGCCACGGCCCCCATGGCCAACTCTGCGCACGTCTATGTCAACACTAGCGCCCAAACCGCTTCTGAATTTTCACCAAAATGTATATTCCCTAACGCCTTGGTTGGTGTCACGGCACCTTGAATTTGAAATGGATCTTTACTTTTTGGGGGATACATTACACGAAGCCTCAACGGTATTTTCAAAATTTTCGCACAATCGGCTCCAATTTTTTTTTCTGTATTTCTTTCTCGAACAGAGCAAAGTACGCTTGGTTCACTCAAAATTAAGCAGGTCCGAATATCACTGAAATATATCTAAGTGAAATATAACTAAACTTTCGAAAATTGTAAAATTAAACTTTTTTGGGCGACTTCCTACCACCCCAATATTTCAGATAAAGATTTTTTCATGAACTCTGACTTCAAAATTGAATTATTAAATCAGATTTTCATTCAAATCTCTGAATTTTCGAGAATCGCAAATAATCACTTTCTTTTTGAAGCGTCGAGAAAGTTCACATATCAACTCAGGCGTTTGGTGTAACTGAGAAGCGAAATGCTTACGAAACGTAAAGACCCGAGTTCGGATCCTAGCGTAGACAAAAAATAGTTAACATGTTGGGAACAAATCTGCGAGATCAAGTAGAACTATAAAATTACAAAACTATTACAAATAACGCAAAAAAGGTGCGACAAAAACACTCTTCGAATTACTTCTAACAGTTACGTAATACAATACTGGCTGAACACGTGTCGGAGATCCGGTAAACATGGTGCAAACTGTAAATCCCCAGTCACTTTGTGGGTGGTGGTGGGATAACAGAAATAAAAAAAGTTGAATCCGTGCGAAAAATTCGCACATTTAAACCCGATTGTATTACGTCGTCTCAGCCAGCAACGACTTATTTTACTATCACCTCATTGACCCAACATGAATTTCTCGGAGTGTTTTGAACTCGCAAAAATATTTGCCCGTCCTAGGATTTGAATATGAGCACATAGGTGAGCTTTTGCCCTTTATACCAGCGACCTGGTTACGAATGCCAACGGGGGCCATGCATCAAAAAACATAATTGAACTGCGATTTTTGAAATTCCTTAGGTTTGAATGAAATACCGGGCCTATGTAGTACTATTTACCGAGATACTAACCTTTTTATTTGGAACTAACTTTTACGTGGATTGCATAGTTCATAGAAAAAGAAATGCAGTAGTATAACATTTGTTCATATTTGAAAAATATTTATTCATATTTCTGGCCAAAAGAATTACGAAGGGTGCGAACAATTCATCCAAACGCCGTTTGTTCGGCACGGCGGCACAATTCTAATACAACAGCTTCGGAGACTGCCACGACTAGGTGAAGACACCAGGTAGCATTGTTTCTTGCGTAATCGCAAAGCCGCTGCCATCCCCAAAGTTTGTGATCAATTCCAAGTCTTTGGGAAAAGCAGTCCGGAACAAGGGCATCTGCAGCAACACGGATTCTTCCCGATTGTATTTCACATGCGAATTTCAAGCAGTTTGCGCGGGCAGGGAATACCTGCTTGATCTTCCCCAACCACAGAATCTCAAAATCTTACGTAATTGAGATGTGTGTTAAAAAAAATGACAATGAAACAAATAACGATCACAACATGACGCTTTTCCGACATTGCCCGTTGGGATCAACTAAAAATTATCATTTTAGACGAATGATGCCATTAACCACCATTACAATAATCGATGTCCACTGAAGGTGAAATGAGATGTAACCAACAGCAAATTAAGCTATGTTTATGTTTCTACATATGACGATAAATAAATAAATAAATATATAAATAAACATAAATAAATAAATATATAAATAAACATAAATATATAAATATATAAATATATAAATAAATAAATATATAAATAAACATAAATAAATAAATATATAAATAAACATAAATAAATAAATAATGGATCAGATAGAGGGTGTATAGGTAAATCTCAAAGAAGCTACCATGTGACATTGACCCCTAATTAGTAAGCAACTCATCGAGACTGGTGTTTTGGTGGGCATTACGTTCTGACGCATATTTCGTGTACCTGCCAAACACCAATGCAAGACAAGTTGCCCAGCAATCAGGGGCAAATGTCCCGTGTGTAATTTGTTTATGGGAGATTTCCTACCACTAGTTCGTTGGCGAAAAATGATCTTCACCCCCCCCCGTTTGAAAAGTTTATTTTGAGACACCTCTCTTTCCGGAATACGAAACGCATCTTCACTTGGGGATGGTATTCGTTCTAAAGGTGCCTTTGCTTTGGTGAAAAAAATATTTCCGGAGTATAAGGCCCCCATATCATGTGACAATGGCAAAAACACAAGAATGCGAAGGTAGAGAGTCGAGATATCGATTAAACGAAGCAACGTTTCTATGTTTCTACAGAAGTCTCTATAAATTCTGGGGCATTTACAGCGTCTAATCTTTGAACATGAAACATATTTCTAAGTTTAGATACGAGGACAAAAAGAAGGGAAAACACTCCAGAGTCTATCTCAATACGGAAAAAGAAAAAGGCGGGTAAACTTGGCTGATCACGCACTTACGAAACCCCGATCCGGCAAGGGCACTGGAAGGGTTTCTCAGCCAGTCACCGTGCCCAAGGACTTTAGAAAACATCGCAGGACCATAGAATTATTAAAGTGAATGAAAAATAAAGTGCATTTGCTTACTATACTTTTGTTTTAATGACATAAAGAAATATAGTCACAATTTATTCTACATCCAATCAGGTACCATGAATGGTTCAAATTGAAAATAAATGTTACCGAAAAGTTTTAGCAGTATGTAAAAGCAATAAACAAGCGAAGTTAAATATCTGGACCTTGGAGGTACTAATTTTATACGTTAGTTTAAAGATGCGTTTGTTCTTTCATAGAAAGTAGACGTTATGCTGTTTAAATAGCGCTTAACTTAGTTTTCAATTTCTACAGGGCGGGATTCACAATATCTCCAGGAAGAACAAATGAATGGGACAAGTAAGTTACAATACTCCAATTTAGCAAAATAAATCATGGGGCTCTATATCACTGGGGCATAGATAAGCGATTGCAAGAGTAAACAATTTTATTAAATTACAAATTAAAAGTCGTTCTGCAACGTAGGAAACATTAACTAAACTTTTATGTTAAAAAAGTGCAAAAAAGATGCACATATAAAAGACTACAGCAATAAACAAGCCTCTTGCGGAAAGAAAATGCCTTTTCGGCGAAATTCGATTTGCTCTTTTTCCCTCTCCTCTGTGACAGTAGTTCCTAACAGATCTGCAAAAAGTTTCTTCGGAGCGTAACCTACGGCAATAAATAAAACCATATTCAATAAATAAAACCATGTCTGTGCTGCCACAGAGACGAGGAGAAAGGAGAAAATCAAATTTCGCCGCTTATCATTGTTTCCCCGAGCTGCTCGATTATTAGATGAATATGCAATTCTCATTGATAGATGATATGTTTAGAGAGGACAAACTAAATTACTTCACGGAAGGAAAGGTAGACCTCAAACTTTCGCTTTTACAATCGTTTAGAAATTGAACGAACACGAGATGTATCCAGAAGCAATTACATATTTAAACAATGTTAAGGACGAATAAAAGTTTAATAAGAATGGCGATTACAATTATTTTACAAAATAATGACAGTTCTTAAATCAATTGTAAAAATTGATTTCAAAATGTTTATAATTCAATACAACTACAGCACCGTCATCAATACAGATTACAATATGTCTAAAGGCCTTTGACTTGTCGCTGCCAACAGATCTATTTTCTTCTTGGGTCATCTGTTTCATTTTCCGAAAAATCAGCCTTCAAATACAATAATAAATATTGTGCCTACAAAGGTGTCCGAAGAAATTAGTTTTACTTTTTAAAAATATTTTTCCAAATATAAGACATTGAGTGGTGATTTCTTTCCCCTAGACTTTCTAAAAGTTTTAAAAATTAAGCAAATTAAAAGTTAAGTAATATACCAACGTAATGAAAACTTTTACAACAGAATCAATCGCAGAGCTGGGACGGAAAATGTGACGACTCTTAGAGCATGGTGAAATTTTATTGAAGGCCTCAAAAGCCAATAACTCAGGGTAAGCAGTGCAAGGCATTCGATAGGTGTTGACATGACTTTTGAAATAAAAAAAACATCGCAGTTATAACTCAAGTTGTATTAAAAACTTTCTCAACGGAAATCTTCATTTGTATGGAGCATATTGTATATATTGTATTTTGAAAGTAGTGTCAAGCAAACCGAATTAAATAGCAATAAGCAACATTGTAAAAGCAAATTTTAACTTAGCATAATCCTGAACATCGGTTCGGGTCCATAGAACTAGATAAATCTCTTATATACTTCCTAAGTTCCGTAACGATTTAAAAGTGACTAGTGGGGGAAAAAAGTGCGCAAACATACATTACCTTCTTTGATATAGTGGTGAATTGTTTCCTGTGCATTGACTTCTGGAATTTCCCCTGTCACCTATGGACACGAATGCTTCCAAGATTCACATTTACCAAATGGCTTATTATTTTTAAAAAAATTGGTAAAAAAAGCAAACAATGTCAAATTAGAATTAATTGTTCATTTGGAAAATATAACTAAAAGCAAAACAAGAAAACTTTTTTATACACAATGATCAAAATCTCTCTTCAAAAGGCGCACATTTCCATCAATCTTGATATTTCATAAATTTTTAAAACTTGACATCAATAGAGGTAACGCTGTCTTGGTTCTTACGCGAGGAATTTGAGGAAAATCATCAAGAGTGGGTATCAGTTGTTTAGACCGTAGACGAAAAGCATGAGCAATAATAAACAATACAGGTTGCATTTAATTGAGAATAAACTAGAATATAAGTTCTAACTCAAATACAAGAAGAAATATCCAGATGACGGCTTGAAGACACCACAAACTTGACACGATTGGAACGAATTTTATTGACATTCTGATCACGAATTTCAGTTTAAGCGACAGGATAAACGAACACTGCACAGGCGGCTATCATTACAATAAGAAATAATATTTACGGATTTTAATGCGAACTCCATCGAAACTACCAGGGACAACACATGTCCAGTCCTTGCAAACAGCGTCACATCCGCAAATTAATACATCATGCATAAACATAACAACACCACTAACACGCTTTGTCAGCAAATAGCAATATTGCCGAACCCACCGCAAAACTGTCTCGAATTTGAAACGCAACACTGACCAAAATCTCTGCTGCCGCTCCACAGGCCACTCCGCTAGGAAAGCCGCGCGTCGCATTGACGTCTGAACCGCAAGTGCACGTCTTCGCGAAAGCGTGGGCTGGGAACAAGAACAAGAAAAGAATACTCACCAACTTTCTCATGGTGCTTTTACGACTGCTTCTCGCCTTGACACGCAGTAGACGAAGCAAAGACTACTATTTCAAAGGCATAACGCGAGGCAAAGTATATAAATAAACAAACAAACAAACAAACAAACAACGTTGGGTACCACACGGACCTCGAGAACAGGCACATCAGGAGGTGGACGCTTGTATGCCCTCCCCTTTCCTGGGCAGATGGTAATTGTAGTGGATTATCCTTGCCTTCCACTGAACGAACGAGATAGTATGGGGTGTTCCTGAAGGATTAAGGACGAATGATTATGGATGCAGTGATTGCTTGTGAGATCATAGGCATAAGCGGTTCCAGGGGGCCGTGAAGGCCTGGAAAATTTCGAAAGGGGCCCTGTAGTCCTACCTAATAAAAAATATTTCCGTACACATTCTAAATTCCTGATTTCCCCCATGTTAAGCTGACAATTCGGGGAATTGACAAACGATATTTGGGAAGAGGCTCCCCAAACCATTTGGCAACCTGAAAATAGTACAATATCAAACAAATAGTATTTATTATTTGTATCATTAAAATTATTCCATTCCCCTTGTTTAATGTTTAATTTAATTAGTAGCAAAATATGCCTTTTTGAAATTAAAAAAAAAGGTTCATGAAAAATGGGGCACAAAGGAGCCCAAAAATGTGGTTGTCACCTTCCCTTTTGTTTTAGGTTGCGCACGCCTATGGGCGTGATGTGCGGTGGTAAGAGGAAGCAACTACGCACGTGTAGCACATTTACCTTGCATAATAAAATATGGGAGAATTATTTCATCGATTCAAGTACAATACAGTTCTTTAATAAGAGCAATATTTATTTAGGTTTATTTTAATCCTTAGTGTGTAAGCCTTTTGGACATAACTGAAGTGATTAGAGTGATGAAAGGGAAATGAAGATATGAATTCAATGACGATGGATCTATGATGGAATGAGAGGCAGGAGAAAAGGAGAAACCCAAGGAAATCACTGCGAGCTCTCTTTGTCCACCACAACTTCCACAAGGGTCAATCGGGATTTGAGCTCCGATACCCACAGGCGAAGTTGAGCGGTCTGACAACTATTCGACGGATCCCTATTTTCACAGGTTTCTTCTCTCAAGGGAAAAAAAGCTAAGAAAGTCGAAACGGCACTGCGTCGCGCGAGTGCGAGGGAAAGAAGCCTGACTCCTGGGCGCGGCGCGGCGCGGCGGGATGCCTCCCTTCGCTGTGCACAGATCTGACTCACGACCTTCGCTAATTTAATAATTGAAATAGCAGCACGTGCAAGCAGACGCAGGGTTGCCACGCAGAAGGCCAGAGGACCACCATCGCTCGTCGTAACTTCAAATTACGATAAGATTAAACACCCAGAGACAGTGAAACGGATTCGCCAATAATTGCATTACCAATTGATTCACCAATAATTACATATTGAATCCCTAATTAACATTTATTTTTCACATTATTACTAACACATCACACTATTAGTAACTATTATATATTATTGCTAATACAGTGAGAATTATTATATTCCTTTCACATCATACATCAGTGTCAAATTCAGCGAGGAAGACATTACTGTGGTCCAACGCATTCAATGCATTACGTATTCTAATACTCTTATAAATACGCGATATTTTGGACCAAGGTGGCACTGCACCGATGCATTTCGCTAAGAAGGGTAACAACTTGAATTACCACCCCAATCCAATGCAAGTTCCGGACAGATCAGTAAAAAACTACCATCAATTAGGTGAGCTTCTTTTAAAACTTTCTTAAAAAGTCGCAACTTCTCTGGAAAATAGCAAAAGACGTTCACGAGATTCACAAGAGAGATTAAATCACAAAATTAATTTTGACTATACAGAGTTAGTCAATAAAAACGCACATCTCGAATAATTCCTAAACGGTTCTATACATTCAGATAGAATTTTCACGAAACGATTCAGGCCATAGTGGCTTATCACCTATAGTTTTTAGCTTTTTGATACATTTTTTAATTGAAATTTATTGGACCACATATGTTAGTATAAACACTAATGAGTTTCAAAACATGGCGTTATAGCAGGTTCGGAAGTTCGGGTTGCGGCTGTCATTTGCGAGTTCAAAACGTCGCTGAGTAAGATGTCCACCGCATGTTGTGACTCCTAAACCACAATCCACGCCGCAGTTCACAAGTATAAATAAGACAGTCTAGAAATCGCGTCACACAAGTTTGTCGCATGCTCAGAATGAGTGATTTAAGAGAGGACAGAGCAGCGATTTGTGTCCCCGTCAGGAAATGTTACTGCAGACAGTTTACGTAGAAACGTCCAAATATGCGACCTATTTATGTTATCAACAGCATACTTTCATAAGAGTTATTTCGTTTTAATAATGGCTTAAAGCAAATTCACGAGTGCATACTAGTGAAAATTGGATAATTACATTAAAAGAAAAATACTTAGTGTCAATATATCTTTTACTGAAGAAGTTGCAACACAGTTGAATACGTCTTTGTCCGAGAATAGCAGATTTTTACAGTGAATCAGGGTAAAATATTTATATTTTTGTTGCCTATCTGAGACCTACCGAAACCGCTCAAAGAAGAAACAATGAGCTCACAGTGCGATTTGATGCGCTATGATTTGAAAAAAGTAGCGACGAAATATTTACTGTGGAATGTACTTCTCAAGACTTGCACAACCACATAACATAAAAAAATATATTCTTCTTATTCTTCTTCTTCTTCCCGACAAGATTTAGGTCATGTGACCTGTTCCGGCACCCTATCATCGTATCGTGAGTGTTTCCGAGGCTTCCTCGGCAGCTGCTAGTATATTTAGGTTTTACATTGACGGGGTAGTAACACGACGCACAACCCCCAACCTGGAGGACCAGAGTTTTTTATTCCGAGTTGTCTCTCCCTTAGGCTGATTGCTTCCACCACAGCTTAAGGAGTTCAGCCTGCCCCGTTTCCGCTCTTTAGAGGAGTTTTAGTCCTCAAGGCGAGAGAACCAGCCAACCTATAAAAATATAAAAAATATGCCCAAGTTTAAAAATCAAATTGTTTTAATCTGTCTGATGAACGATGCTACTAATTAGAGCAAACCAGTGAGCTCCTCGTCACGTTGATTGATTCTTTTGGACGAAAAGTGAACTGGGTACCATGAATGTTTGTAACATACGAAGGCTTCGCCAGGACGTTTCTTGAAAAGCGAAATTCGACCGATTGCAGTCACCAAGCTCGCTTCATTGCCATCCGCCTCACGGCTTGCTGATCGCTGTGTTTCACGGCGTCGCGCCAAGAACTTTCTTGTTATCCGTAAGACGTCAGATTTCATACTTTTGTGGGCTGTTAATTATTCATCGAATACCCAACATGTGCAGTATTGCTGAAATTATAAAGACCTATGTATTCGTGAAAAAAAAATGTATGGTGATCCATTTAGAATACGAAGTTAATGCAAAATGTTTACAATAAAAATGTTATCAACAGGCTTACAAATACAACTGATCAGTCCTTGCATCCTGAATAGTTTGGTGAAAATTTTATCGCAACATCTTGAATCGCTTATAAGATATACGATGAGAACGCTTTTATTGACTAACCCGTACTTCACATGTTGATGAAATTGACACCTGCAAATGTTGACACATAGTGTACAGTATGTCCTGTAATACTTAAATAGTAAATTACTTACATAATTACAGTTGGAAACTTGGATGGAAGTATGTCATATCTGCAAACGTGAAGGGTATAATTTCCGTATGCATTGCTCATTAAAAAACTTTAGCACAAAAGTTTAATGAACGTAAAAAAATATGATTATTTTTATGAAATCAAAATTCAAGCGCCCAAAAATCTTCAGTGCTCGGTGACACGGGTAATATTACTTCAATAGCTCAGAAAATTGGAATTCCACACTAGAAATGCGATTATCCACGGTATTTGGGATCGAGAATATCTCGATTACGACGAAGCTGATAATAAATGGGAATTTTTATGATAAAATATTGTTAAAGAACTAGTACTTCTGCAAGAGCACGTACTTTCTCGGATTATTTGTAATTTTTGCAATTTTCGTAAATTCAGGGAGTTCAACAAAAATGAGACCAACCCGATTTTTAAGAGTCTTTTGCTCTATCCGAGAGAGACAAAAATAAAGGAAAAATTTGGAGCCGTTTTTTAGGAAAAATTAATTGATTTTTGCGAATATTTTGAAAATGTAATGAGGCTTTGTGTGAAGTACCCCAAAATCAAAACATCAGTTTCAAACTCGCAGGGATTCCCCTTTGGACAAATTGATGCCGGCGGAATATCAATTTTGGTGAAAATCTTCCGAACGGATTAAGCGTTAGCTCTGACCACAGACGGGCCGACGGACAGAGATTTTGCCAAACAATTTTTATTTTACCTTACTTCGTAAGAAGAGAAAGTACTGTAATCGGCGATTTTTCGAAAGAAACGCTTAATGCCAAGCCCTGATAACCAAAAAATGGATAAATCTTGTTCATATATGTAGAAAATTACTTCTTCGCTGTGTTGTAGTTTTTGTAGGTCCTTGATACCAAGAAATCGAATGAAGACAAAACGTCCACCCGTCCGTCCGTGGCTTGCTAATGTCAGACGCGCTGTAGCTGTGTTCCAATATTTAACTAATTTTCACTACTTTTCTGCATTTTTTAAGTATCTTTTGTTGTTAAATTTATCTCTTTACTTGTTACAGATACACTGAAAGAAAATTTGTAGCGTTCGAAGCAGTGAAAAAGAAGAAATGCAAATATTATTTCAAAAGATGGCGTAACGATAAACGTATCATAACGAGTGCCATAAAAAAACTTACAAGAGTATAAATACTTATCGCCATACACATTAATTTAGATCTGGGTGAAGATTTTAACTATTAGTGAAAATATTTTGATTGTGAAAAACAAAGTATAACGGAACAATTGGAACTTGTATTTGAAATACGAGTAGTCGTAGAACAAAAGCGGCGAATTTCGTGATCTTGTGATACATGAATCTTCCAATTATATTTATTAGTTTCCAACTTAGATCTATTACATAAAACTCATTTAATAATATTATCAATAAGCTGCAAATTTTTGTTTATTTGTCTATTTTTTCCTTCAATGGAAAACGCAATTTTTGAGGTTCCTTATTCATTTTGAGGCATTCGGAATATTATATGCGTTGTTTTTTTTTTGGGGGGGGGGGATATTTAAGGTCGCTTCAACATCTAGGTCAGGCCATTAGCGATCACTATTGGAGTTAACGTTAGGGTAACTGAAGATGAAGATGAAATGATATGGTGATGATAAAGGGTGAAAGGACGAACACAAATACAACCATACCCGACGCGGGACTGGAACCCGTGATCCTTCGGTCCGAGATCGCTACGACACTACTGCCTTAGCGATATCGGCCACCGGATCGGCCGAATTTTATAGTCTAAAAATGTCTGTTTCATTAATAAATGCCTATTTTGTGTTTAAGCGCCTAGATGTTGCCTATTCTCGTATTTATTGATCAAAAAGCAATTATCTTTAATAAAAAATTTGAAAAATCTCAGTTTTCGTGTTTATGCTGCAGAGTACAGAGAAAGTGATCAAACGATAAATCTATGTTCCGTTTTACTGCCACCACAGTGCGAGTATTTCGGAGTAAAAAATAACGACTATACCAACGATTTTGCTCTGTATACATAATTATGAAAAACGTGCAAAATCGTTGGTATAGTCAAGTTATTTTTTACTTCGAATTTTTAAACAATTCTTTACTAAAAATGCTCCTAATTTTTCCTTAAATTTTTCTTCTAGTATGTATCAAAACAGGATATAAAAATTGGTGCCTGTTCTATATTTCGCGAACACATATTTTCGAAAACTGCAAAAAGTTAACATAGCAAAAGTGCAACATTGCATTCAGAGATTTTTGTCTTAAATGAAATCTGTTCTAAAAAAATCAGATCTTTAAAAAAAAGATATTTTTTAAACGAATAGTTTTTGCGGAATTTCTGCAGGAAATTAGTGCAAATTATAAAAAAAACTCCAAAACAACTGCAAATATTTGCTTCAATTTGTTTTCCACGGATAGAACAAGGAACGCTTAAAAGAATGATTGAAGAATGATTTTTGTTAAACACTTCGTTAAGTTTCGTTAAACATTTCGTTAAGAATTTTTTTTAAATTGCAAATTTTGAAATAATATTGAAATTACACTGTGCAGCATTATAGAGTATCAGCTTGCATTTAATGAAAAACAAATAAGTAGTTACTGCGATTCAGCCTTTTGTCCGAATTGTCTAACAACGAAAGAAAGGATATTTACGAGGAATTGTCACAACAATGATAAAAGAAACATTCCGTGTAAGTGACTAGTATATTATGTGCACTTCAGAAACTTTCTACACAAGTACAAACATAAAGATAAGAAAAATGTATAGTACCTTTTTAAATGCCTATTTTTAAATTTTACATTTTTAATTGCCTATTTTGCTTGCCTATTCTTACAGTTTTCGTGCCCGTTAAGCCGCAGCTTTATTATCAATAATATTATATCCCAATTTTTGAGATTTATTTATTGGAATTGGGATCTAATATTATTATTAATAAACACATTAGACAGTGAAACAAAAAGAAATTGAAAAACACATTTCTCTAAATTCGCAATTAACCACATTTAAATACTAATTATAATATCGTAGCTTTTACTTAATAAAAAACAATAAATATGTAACTTTGTGGCATGATGAACGGACCAAAATGAAGCACCTATTAGAATATTTTTAGATCTTTCGAAAGCTTTTAACGTCACTGGCCATAACGTTTTGTTTCAAAATTATTTTCATACGAGATTCGTGGCATTGCCTTACGGTGGCTCCACACATTCGTTATTTGGCGAACAGCGAGCAACCGCTCGCCGAATCCCAAGTAGTGTGGACGAGTTGCTTACTATTTGCCGAGTAACGAACATTCGGTGCTCCCCCTACCCAAAGCGTGTCGGTCTTTTGGACACATCGAAGAAAGCGAACATTCGCCGAACACATCAGCTGTTCAGGATTGGGCGAACAGTAGTTCGCTACTCTGCGTGTGCCGAACGTGTGGAGCCACCTTTGGAGTAGTTTTCCTCGTACTTTACAAACCTCGACCCCAAAGAGTAGAAATACCATACTGGTGCGAAAGAACAGTATTTACTCTTCTTTCTACTTCTTCGCTAATTGAGCATGTGGTTCCGCAGGATTCGATTCCTAAGGCACATCATCTTTCCTTCATACGTAAACGATGTGGCCTAGTCCATTAGAAACGGAATGACGGGGCTCACTGCTTATGATGCAAATATTCATTGCAAAAAAAGAAAAGTAGGTAGGATATTTCATATGTTTCAAATTGGTTTCGTAATAATAAATTAATCGTAAACAAGGAAAAAAACTATCACTACAGTTTTGCGTTTTCAACAGGCAATTGCATGCGCCACTGAAAATAAACAATATGTTGGTGATAAGGAAACTAAATTTCTGTGTCTCTCAATTCAGACAAATCTCAAATGGCAAATCCATATAAATGTATTGAATAATAACGTTCATTATGTCACACATTCAGAATTCTTTCAAATTCAGTCTGCCTTCATGCAGATCGTTGTATTTTGCGAATGTACATTCTCTGAGATAAGGCATAATATTCTGGAGAAGCACATCCTAGAGTACCCAGACTTTTGGATAGCAGAAAAATGTACGAATAATATACAAATTGCATGCAAGTGATTCCTGCAAGCCTCTCTTCATTGCGCTTGCAATCTTACCATTGCCTTGCCCATTCATTTATGAATCTGCAATTGTTTTCGATGTTTTGAAATAATATTACAGATTCGTAAAATAGTTCGTATATTCCCACTGACTTCCTGAATAGTAGGAACATATTTTCATCCAATAGATATATTATTAATTACAATACACGACATAGGAAACATATTTGCCTGGTGTCAGTGTCAACAGATCACTACAAGAAATCCACATATAATACATGAACGTTACTATTCAACACATTGACAAGTGACACTAAACAATTAAAATTGATACAAAAGTTTAAGGGCCAAGTAAACTCTTTTCTGCTAGATAACAGTTTCTTTACAATGCGATCCTATATTGAGATCAAAAAGAAAAATATTTATTTTATTAATTATATATAATATATTAGTTAACATTTGTACTGTATAATTTTAAAAATACTACATATGCCCGAAACAAGCAATGCACTTAAGCTTCTGTAACAATGACCCCCATCTCGGTCAGGTTTTTCGTCGTTTCCCCAGCTCGTTTACCTATGCAATTAGTATAACTCAGGAGCTAAAATGTTTAGTCCTCAAATGATGCTAACCTCGTTTTGTTGGTACTTTTACACATGATTCAACTATGTATAGTAAAAGGGAGAGGAAGAGATTCTGAAGCTCAAGAAAACGTGCGCAGATTATACTTCTTTCCTATATGACAAAGTTTTTACTGTTCTTTAACGAAAATAAATAGAATCAAGCAGTACCGGCTGCCCCGCGAGGACCTATGACGGTTCCCTCCCCAGAACAATCTAACACGGGGAATGTTGCCGAACGTATTAAACTTACCCCGAATCGATCCGCTTTATTTGTGCATACCACGAAAGTGAGCTTCGAGGACAAATTTAATTTCACGCGCCCGCGTAAACAAATTATCAATGTTTTTAAAACGGACCGCATCGCGGGCAATCGTGCCGCCGTCAGTAACCAGTGCAGGCTGATAATTGGTGGGGACTGCATGTTGCTATTACGGTTATTATCATTTACCCTATTAGCTAAGAATATCGACCAGTTCATCTAATTTCATAAATTACCGTTTTGTTTGCTGTATTTTTAAATCTGTTTTCATGAGCACAATAATTTATTTTCCGATTTCAACGTCCGAGACAAAGATTAAAATTCCGTTTGCAAATCTGTCGTACAATACCCTTCGTTTACCCTTTTTCAAGAAATATTCTGAAGAGCAAAATGTACACGATTGTTCGGACACACTTGCCGCCCCTCCTTATTCGCAATCCACCGTCGACACTAGAGCCAAGTTAAGAATTTCATTCCAATATTTAAACAAAACATTTTTTTTCAGAAGCACATGTTATCGTCATTTAAAGAAAGGTTGGAAGAAATTAGGCACAATACATTTTTATTTCGATAATATAAAAGAGCACATGTATGTTGAATTCTGTATCTTAACACCTCACCCTTACTTCTTGCTCACCTCTTTACACGTCACGACCACCTTTTCACATTTCATGAATATTTATGAGGGACTCGTGTTTGCTTCGACCGCTTCCTTCAGTGACGCACAAGCAATCAGAATACTGAAACCAATTTACTGGGTGCATGTTGTGTTCGCCCTCAACCTCTTGCTGTGGCCATAACACGGCCACAGGGGTGTTGATATAAATATATTCAGAAGGCCCTACCGGATTTCACAAACTCTTCAAAGAAAATACGTAATAATCAAAGTAAAGAAAATTCGACTTTCCACGTATCTGCGAAATGTATCACTTGTAACGCAACACGATTTATACTTGGGTTTTTTAATGTGGCATCTGTGAGTAGTATCTCCAAGAGATACGGCACGACTTTTTCCGTCTTGGTCCTGCCGCAAAATGTTGCACGATCGCAACCGTATCAAGCAGTGCTGCAGATCAAGCGACTCTGGTGGCAGGACTGAGAATGACGCAAAGAGTCGTGCCGAATTCCATCTTGGAGATACTACCCACATACGCCACGTTAGAAAAACCCAAGAACTATAGTGTATGTGAACGAGTGTCATGATCATTTTTGAGCGTACGCAAGGGACGAGACTTTGTCATCCTTTTCCCTATGCGTGTAGTCGCTATTGGCTTGCATTTACCTCTCTGTATGTTATGGTAACGTAATCAAGGTGGTGAATTAGGATGGTGGATGAATGATATGGTAGAGATTATGGTTCATGTGAGAAGCCAACCACATTATGATCATATCTTATGATCATTTCACCCATATCTCCTGTGGGATTCGGATCGGCAGTCTTCATGGCCCCGCATACTAGATCAATGCTCCAAGTCTCTGCACCACCGAGGTCGGCAGCAAGAGGATAGGGAGTTTTTGCTCGGCACAGCATACACGTACAGCAATCAACTGCAATCTCGATCTTCTGCGTACGCGCAGAGCACGAAGTGATGCGAAACTCGAACTGCGTATGCGCAGAAGATCGATACTGTGGTTGATTGTTGTAACGCAGCGCCGTGCAGAAACTCCCTAACAAAATGGCAAAAAAAGAAACTTGCGCTTGTACCCTGGTCGCGCTGAGCACTTCTTAGGCCACGTATATCAAAGTTGCGGCAAGGTAACTAGCTCTCTAAGAGTTCATGGCAACTGCCATTTAAAGCAAGAAGTTGACTCACTCCGGGCGCGGCAACTGCTAAGGTCGTTATTCCCGTGAATGTAGTGCATGTTTTTTCTTAGGAGGTGGCGGGGATCTTCTATCTTAGATAGGCTATCTCAGATAGCAATTACCCAGCGCCGCCCTACACGTTGGCTAGCTGTTTTTCCCAACCAGGTATCTTCCATCAGCGGGGCACCGCGCCAGCCGGGGCAAGCTCTAAATTCCCGACGAATGTGGTAGTATAGTGCAAGTGTAAGTGCGTGTAAGTAAGGGGATGAGGATAGGACAAGGAAGGTGAAGGAAAGATAGCGCGCGGTCCGTGGCCTGATTGTTAGACTTCTATTCCGGCATTCGCCTAGTGTTGATCGGAGAAACCACGGAAAACTACTGATCAGAGAAGTCATCCGCTAGAATTCTCTTCTAGACAGCACCTAAATTCGACCTAGCTATGTAGCTAATGTCGAAAATCCTGCCGTCGTCGGGACTCGAAGCCTAGGAGGAGCCCGGTCGGAGGTACTGCAGTGACATCAGTTGATGCCCTGAGCCATCTAATTCGGTGCAAGGAGTTGTACTAACAGCTCCAAGGTTTCGGTACGTCAGATGATATCTGGCCCATGGCAGTATTTTTGGAGAAATCAGTTGACAGACTAAAAAGCGCCATTAATTCCCATTTCCTCTAGCAAGCAGTGTAATACATTAATTATATTTCAAATTGTCAACTGAGAGTAAAATTAAACGTTTTGAATCGGAAGTATCTTTATTGCGTAATCGCATTTCCTTAAGAGTACAATAATTGCATTTACTTTCTACGTTCAGATTAGGAAGTTTAACAAAGACTCTTATCTGTTAATTTATCGCCTCCTATATTATTTCCGTAGTATACATACCTTTTACGGCTCTCACATTCAACCAATCTGCATAAACGAGGTCTCTAAAGAAAGATAATTTCACGGCGACGTGACAAATTGAACTTCGACTTTAAAAATATGAAGGATTTGTTTAAAAAACGCATCTAAATGTTCATGACCGATGCAACCTGCAACACTCAGTCGGATATTTTTAAATCTATATTGTTACATAACTCCTAAACAAAGCGTTTTAGCGCCTTAAAAACTAAAATTTTGAGCCTAATGCCTCAATGAAACGTTCCTCACATATTGTACAGATTCTATTCATGAGATCTTGAACATTCTATTACATTTTTGCTGGTTCGACGCTTCTCGATTCTACCCTACCTGTTCAGAGCCTGTAGAATCTGCAACTGTATGTGAAATTAAACTAATTACTTGATTTTCTCCGCCATTGAATTACACGGGTGATCGGTAATAACGTTAAATAAGAATATTTTGTATTGACAAGGGTGTATTGTATTGTTATCAATTACAAGGAGGCATATAGAACAAGTGGCGGAGGATTACAGGTCACGAAGAAAACGATATATTACAGGCTTAAAATGGAAATGGGAAAATAGAGATGAGGGTGGGGTTTAGCATGCGAGAATTCTCGCACGAGTGTGCTAGTTTCACATTATTGCTTTATGCAATAAATAACAGAATGATTGAATAAAATACAAGAAATAAATCAATTAAAACATATTTCTGTCTCAACGCAGAATTTAAAAAGAAAATAAACACAGTGAACAGATCGCCCTACCCCACGTCACAGATGTGCTCGGCGAATGTTCGCTTCCTTTGATGTGTCCAGAAGACCGACACGCGGTGGGTTAGGGCGAGCACCGAATATTCGTAGTTTGGCAAACAAAGCAATCGATCTTCACTACTCGGGATTCGGCAAATAGTCGCTCGCTCAGTGGCGAATTCTCCGATACACCGCGTATACCGCCAGTATACCTAGTAATTCGAAGTGTATAAGAAATATTTAATAAGTTTGGTAATCTTCTAAAAAATTACAGATTTTGAAAACTTTAAAACAGATGCGAAAAAATTACTCTGTTTTACTACCGAGAGCCAGTCAGTCTTCCGCATCCATAAGCGCTATGAAGTGCTGTAGAGTGAGAAGTTTCAAACAGTTCTTAATGCTGTCCAGAGAATTCGTTAGTGCAGGCGAAGGCACCACATGCCAGCCGCAATAACCTAGGGCTCCTCAAGTTTCAAGGGTGGGGAGAGGAGAGGACGTGCATCTGGACGGTCAGTAGGTACCGCAAAATATTGCGGTGAACAGTCCTTCTTTGGTCGTTCGTAAGTCACGCTTCTCTCAAGCTTTTGTGAAAATGGTGTAAATGATCTAGAAGTTAGTGGTTTGTATAGTTTTCTTATAGAACAACTATTAAGGACGGAATTTCATAGAATTGGGATTTCAGACAAGCTCAGAATAACAGACAACGGTAGATGTAGCTTCCGTAAAGAGGATTCGCCACTGCGGTCGCTACTCTCCGAATATCGAATATGTGGAACCGCCTTTAGGCTACGTAATTTCATTCGGTGGAGCACTCCAGCTGTTCCTTCGATTGGCTTATTCCGCAAACCTCCCTTCAAGGTTTCCTGCAGCAAACAATTTACAATTTCCTTCTCGCGAAACATTTCACAATAGAAAACAATATTGTCTGCCGGGGCATACTTTGAACATCCTTCTTTCTTACACATCATTATATCATTATTACACATTATACTCTGGCTGCATGTCATATGGGTTGCATTCACATCCAAAAAATTCGTATTTTCATTCCGCTCAACGTAATGATTTCAAACGTTTGTTACGTTTATTTCGTACGTAACATTGAATTAAATCAAAACTGCATATAGGACTAACTGCCATTTTTGTTGCCCCTATCCTCAAAGTATTTTCTAAATAAACTTGTCCCACCTAACGCGATTTTTGAGGGGAGGGAAGGAGGGAATGAATGTCTTCCTCGCAAATTTTCTTTTCAATGTAATTACTAAATAAAATATTTCCTTCGATAATTGAAGAAAATGTATATTTTTTTGTTTATAACTACGAAGAATTTGACTTTTATCGAAAGGTTTTTTAGGCGACACGAAAACGAACAAAATCGCTTAGAGGAAGAACTCTCAGCCTTTCCTTATCTCGTGTAGTAATCCCCATATCTTAGTCCCCTGCCGTCAAATGAGAAAACTTTTTTAATGCAGCCCTAGGGTCGGCAGGAGCTCCTCCCTTTAACGATCATCTAGTGACATCTCTTTCAAATAGATCATCGCGTAACTGGATGCCTCTCTTCGCCCAACGTGAGCCAGGCTCCCCATAGCGGCATGATCCGTCAAGGACTGCGGATCATGCCGCGGCTGAAGCTTGCTGCATGTTGCAATTTTATACTGAGCTGACGGAAGCACAGATGAAGGAAAAAACCGAACCAATCGATGTTTTTCTTATCCCACCGCAACTTGACGCGAGTAATCTAATTTTTTATTTCATTTATAGTATTTATGCAATCTTCTTTCCTCCTCTTAAGAAATACGCGCGAGCCCCTTTGCCAATTAATGATATTTTAAGGAAATATTTTTTTCACGTGAATATCAGCAATAAATGAACTATGAGATATCGATACTCTTGTGAAGAAGAGATTGGAAAATAAGCAGGCTACACACTGATAGTAATTTCGCATCGAACCGACGGAAATACGTTTAAAAATTGCATTGTAGCTAATAGCTGGTGGAGAAATGCGACCGGTTTCTTATTCGGCTTGACATGACATCCAATTTGCCTTGGATTCAATTCATTTGTTAAACGGGACATGGTATCAACGTTTTGTTTTGAGATATCACAGAATGTATCAAAGTTGCAAGTTGTCTGTATCATAATATGTTTACGTAGGTACCAAGCAACATCCTCTTCCACGCACAACTGTCAAGTTAAGATGTCCTTCTCGTCCTTGGCTTGAAGGTAAACAACTCACTCCCGAGTTTACTTCGCGGCATCCGAAAAATATTCATTGTCTCGGGAGCATAACAATGGCTCTAACTAATATTACAAATCGATAAATTATTTCTTTGCTTCCAACGCAAAAGATAAAGTTCGTCGAATGCATTATTTTCAAGCAGGGGGAAAAGATTACCTTCGAAACTGATAAGTACAAGTTTGTGTTGCTGACATAAGGATATCACAAACATCTTATCAAAACCGAGGGAGAATAGAACACATTTCACACTCACACACAAAAAGAAAGAATTTAAATGTATGATCAACTTTATCAAATGTATGATCTTATCTGATATTTGTAATTATACCCCTAACAGCGAAATGTCAAACATTAAATTGAAAACAAATATCCTAATAATTACTACATGCATAATTTAAAAATGGTAGTGTCAAAGAACTGTAGCAATATAACACTGATAATACGAAATGTTCAAATGCTAAGATTGCAACGTTTATGTCAATCAAAATTACTATGTTAAAAGCAATGCAACCAAGTTGAAAAGATTTAATGTCACCCCAGTTATTGGTCATTAATTTCACATGAATCACTTGTTGAACCACACAATGTACATAACCTATACACACCAAAAACATGCCTCAAAAATAGACTAGTTCAAAGGACTAGAAAATTCTTACGCTGACATACTTAAATTATTTCCATTTACAGAATCGTCAACGTA
>BLKR01006581.1:0-54541 GCA_011170035.1 Teleogryllus occipitalis
GCGGGCGAGTGGGCGGGCGAGTGGGCGGGCGAGTGGGCGGGCGAGTGGGCGGGCGAGTGGGTGGGCGAGTGGGCGGGCGAGTGGGCGGGCGAGTGGGCGGGCGAGTGGGCGGGAACGGAAGAAAAGTAATGCGGGCGTGCAGAAGACGGATGAATGATGGGACAGGTGTGAGGGAAAGTGGGGAAGCGAGGGGGAGGGCGAGTGGGAGCGAACGACTGGTGGTCGAGCACGTAGGCGGGCGAGTGGGTGTTAAAGTTGCTGGTCAGAACGCGGCGGGTCGGAGCAAGAAAATTGGATATGTGATGACATGAAAGGAATGGATGTGTAGATTGGAGAAATACGGGGAATGATCGGAGGTGCCTTGGGCCATAAACGATGATAGCTTGTAGACATGATAATAAAATGGAAAATGAAGAGAAACTATTCGGAAATAAAATTTTTATCGGAATTTATTTGGGAGTAGTTGTTGAAGCACGACTACTTCCCTCACATGACTAAAAGATATATAAACTTCCGAAGAAAGAAATGTGACAAGAAGAACGAAAATATTTTACGAGCATAAAATGTAAAAGGAAATACAGCATGATTACTTTGATAATCTTCCAGACGATTACCAACATAACATCCAAATACATCCTTAAACTAATAGTTTCTTACTTCACATAAAGCCAAAATATATGAAATGACTCATCCAAAAAAGGAAGAACATCAAATTCGACCTTAACAAATGTTAAAGGCAAATCGTTCAAAAAGTTTCAATTGTATTACATTCCACATTTAATGAACGTACATTTATCGGAACACAGGTATTAACTGGTGCCCTGTACAGTACACTGCTTGCTGTCCAGAATCCAAAGCGAAGACCAGGAACGGTGCATCGAGCCTCAGAGGTTAGCGAGCGCAGGGCAGGGCACAAGGAAGTCGCTGTGAGGAGGCAACGCGTGGGCGGAGGCTGCGAGCCGAAGAACGCAAGCAGCTTCCTCCACGGCCGCTGCAACCACAATCCGCTCCGCGCAGTTCGTTACGTCGGTCGACAGCTCCCTTCCCCGCCCCCTCTGCCACCCCCTCTCCCTCTCACCCTGCCCATCCAACAACACGGCACTGCAGTTGCACTGCCTCTGCCTCTGCTCCACTTCTCTACGTCTTTGTCCCGTCTGCGCCACGCCCCCCCCCCCCCCCCCCCCCCCCCCCCCCCCCCCCCCCCCCCCCCCCCCCCCCCCCCCCCCCCCCCCCCCCCCCCCCCCCGCCCCCCCCCCGCCCCGCCCCCGCCACGCCCCCGCCACGCCCCCGCCACGCCCCCGCCACGCCCCCGCCACGCCCCCGCCACGCCCCCGCCACGCCCCCGCCACGCCCCCGCCACGCCCCCGCCACGCCCCCGCCACGCCCCCGCCACGCCCCCGCCACGCCCCCGCCACGCCCCCGTCCCTCCTCGTCGCCGCCACGCTTCCAACTTGCCTCTGTCCCGCTTCCGCCATGCCTACGTCCCACCTCCGCATCGTGTACGTATTGCCACTGCCACGAAACCTGTGCTCTTTTCTCCTACTATACTACTTCTCTGTTCCACCTTCCCTAGCATCTCCACCTTTCACTTCCACCTCTCCACCTCCGTCTCCCCACTTGCGACCCTTCTTTCCGCCTCTCCACTTCCGCCCCTCTCATCCGGTTCATTTCGACCCCTCTCCTTGCGTCACTGCTTTTGTGGTCCCTCCTTTCCGCTATGCGACTTCGTTATCCATTTCCTCTGCACCACTTCCGATCCTTCAGTTCCCTCACTCTTCGTCCCCACACTTCCATCCTACTTCCGCCCAAAAACCTCAGTGTCCATTCCGTTTGATGTTTAAACCGTATCCTCTCATTCGTCTTGCATCTACTTCCCCTCCACACCGCCTCCGAAACCTGTACCTTCCTAATCATGTACTTGCTGCACACTTGAACTCCTTCACCATCACTCTCTTCCCCCACCCTGTTTCTGGCTTGCCATTCTGTATCTAACCACTCTCTGCCGTGCTCATAGATGCCCGTACCCAATCCGCCTATCTCGACTCACCAGCGCCACATTCTATCCTCGATCTTTCTCCTCCCACTGTCAAAGTTCTCTTTCGCTGTAGAATAGTTATTATCAGGTCTCGGATTCTGATTATCTAAATATTCTTTGAAAATGCCCAATAAATTACTTAAAAATAAGAGGAAAATTTCCTATAAAATGACTAAAAATAAGGGGAAAATGACCTATTTTTAAAAAAAAATACTAAAAAGTTTGTAAGAATAAGTTTATTTCAATAAATTTTATCATTTCAAATAAAATGTAGTTATATAAAATTATATTGAATATAAAGTCTTTATTTAACCAGGAAATGTAATCTTTAGCTCCGATCTTCCAACCGTCAGTTTCTAAAGGCAGTGGACGACACCGAAGATCCTTGTAATTTTCAGAGTTTGTAAAACGGAGTCCAGTGCATTGGTGAATTTTGTCTTGAACTGATGATGGAATAAAAACTTTGTTTCAGAGTGTCATTGTAAATTCAAGAAACATTCACATAGAAAAAGCACGAAAAGGAAACAAAATGCCTAAAAATGATAAAAATGACGCGAAGATCCAGAAAAATGACTTATAAATTGAAAAACGGCAAAAAACGACAAAAATGACCCAATAACTATCATTTCTGTCACCTTTATGTCGTGATGAACAAGTTAGCTACGTCTAGAATGCTCCAATGAAAAGTTGACATCATCATAATCGAACCCAGGTCCTTACCCTATTCCTTACCCGCTCTCTCAGGACACCACTCTTCATTCACCCCGCTCCGTTACGCGGCCTCCTTGAGCTTGCCTCCAACCCTGCTCTCTTCCTGCCCCACTTCGTCCTTTTCCTGTTGCCTCATCCTGTCCCATCCCACTGCCACCGTCGGTACTTCCTGCTTCCGGCTTCACATCCTCACGGTCCTCCCTTGGCTTTCCAATCAAAATTATCCTCTAATTCCCTCGCTGTCGTTCACGCTCCCACCCATCCTCCGCCCCATCTCTCTCTCTCTCACTCTCTCTGTCTCTCTCTCTCTCGCTCGCTCGCTCGCTCGCAGTCTCTCTCGCACGCAGTCTCTCTCACTCGCTCTCTCCCTCGGCCAATCTCTCTCTCCCTCGCTCAATCGCTCTCTCTCTCGCTCGCTGGCAGTCTCTTTCAGTCGCTCTCTCACTCGGCCAATCTCTCTCCCTCGCTCAATCTCTCTCGCTCGCAGTCTCTCTCACTCGCTCTCTCTCGGCCAATCTCCCTCTCCCTCGCTCAGTCTCTCACTCTCACTCTCCTTCTCTCACTCGCTCGCAGTCTCTCACTCGCTCTCTCTCGGTCAATCTCTCTCCCTCGCTCAATCTCTCGCTCGCTCGCTCGCAGTCTCTCACTCTCTCTCTCTCTCTCTCTCTCTCTCTCTCTCACACACACACACACACATACATAATGTCTCCTTCTCTTTGTCTGGCCGCGCTTCCTAGGCACCCAGAGCCCGCGCCCAACACCGCGTTTTATTGTTACGCTCTAACCCCACGTCTCCAGCTCATTCCGTGTCGTGCCTACCCATATCACTTTCGTTCTTCGTTATCCTCCTCGTCACACTGTTCAGTCATCTCCGCAATGTGGAATTGATATTATCCTTTCCTCCACCCGCCACTGCCTTTCACGGTCTCCTCCTCGTCACCCCCGAAGCCACACCCAACCCTGCCCTCGCTCTGTCCTATTTCACCCTTTCCCCCTTCCAGGCCCCACTCTCGCCCAACTCCATTCCTACCCATTCCATATTCCAACTCATTTGGCCCTCGTTCCCTCCTTTTCGCCCTCGCTCCACCCTCGTAGTTCACGTTGCGCTGGGGAATCGGTCTCATCCTCTCCTTTCCTCGCTCGTCCTCGCCCCTCTCTTTCTCTCTCGCTCTCAGAGAGAGATCTTTGGCCCGCCCTGCTTCCTGGCCGCTCGCGACTCGGAGGGATATTTAACTTCTCGTGCGCCATTAAACGTGTCTAAACACAGCAGCGAAGCCCCGCGAAGTATAACAAGAAATTATTCGGGGCGCTGAGACAGCGCGAGGCAGGGCGTCCCCTCGAAGAGGCCCAGGTCTGGCTGGGGGGATTCTGCGGTGGGGAGCTCGTCAAGGATATTGCCATACAGTAGCTCTCCTTCTTCTTCTTCTTCTTCTTCTTCTTCTTCTTTTTGTTTTTATTTCGCTTATTTTGATTTTTTTTTTCTTGATTTTTTTATTATTCTTTTTGTTATTCTCACGGTCCTCCCTTGGCTTTCCGATCAAAATTATCCTCTAATTCCCTCGCTGTCGTTCACGCTCCCACCCATCCTCCACCCCATCTCTCTCTCTCTCTCTCTCTCTCTCTCTCTCTCTCTCTCTCTCTCGATAGTATCTCATGTATGAGCCATGCATGTCACCGTTGCGTTGACGCATTGCAGCAGGTATTCAGTTTGGAGGTTGGAAACGGAGACAGAATGGAAAAGGCCAGTAGCCCTTTGTTTAGTTTACTAAGATGGCATCTTCTTGAAATATACAGGGGAAAATATGGAAACGAACAATTATAAAAGCTGCCTTCTACAATTTTCGTTTTAGAAAGACCAGATTAACCCTTCGTTAGGCACGCACGGGTCTAGGAGACCCATTGTATTTTAAGAAAACAATTTGAACGGGCCGGTTTGTACTTAGGGAGGAGTGGACTGTATTTGATTTTTTTGGGAACATTCCGGTCCGCTCAGTTCGATAGTTCAGTCCAAGGAAATTTAGCGGTAAGGACCATCTGTATATAAGTCGTGGTTTCACTTTGCACAACAATTTAATATTTGGCCATTTATCACTTACAGTTATAAACTTCATCACGTATATTTACCACTTATGTTTATCACTTATATATACACAGGTACAGCTAATAACGAACATTCATTATCAAACACATGGCAGTTCACATTGCACTTGAAATAGTGACACACTGTTAATAATACTAATTTGGTTCTCGGTAATGGCTAATCGCTCTACACGAGACTTAAACGATTTTACGTGTAGGAACGCTACACGGAGCCAAGAGCGCTTACGTGCTGCCCGCAACAGATTGTTATGTCGACTAACATTTTTACTCAGCGATTGAAGGGTCGCGAGATTTAGGTCACAGAGTGCATTAGAGTGGTGGCCCCAGCCAATTATTACTGACCATTTGAATTTGTTCTGGAACCTGCCGCAACAGAGGTTCGTTTAGATCGGTCATAACCGTTGTCACTTCTTGGAATCCGCTCCCGTCGACACGTGTGCAACGGCGCGGGACGCCGTTAGCAGTGCCCCGAACCAACGGATTCCGCGAGGCAGATAAAATAAACTTACAAGCACTAACATTATAGATAAACTTTCTGCTCTGCTGTGGGCCCGAACACAATATCTGGCTGAGGCGTAGGTGTACAGTTCTGAGTAGAGACCGGATTTTTATGTAATTACATATTTTTTGTCTTTCTATTTACCGTTCTCAAATTTGTAAACTGGGCGAATGGATCCCGTCCTAACACAATATTCCATTTTTTCGTTACATATTTTTACATATTTTGTACTATATTACATATTTAACATATTTTCGTATTTTCACAAAATATTTTTGATTATATTAATTTTCTTCAATTTTATTACGTATTTGTTATGAAAAGAAATACTTTTTAGAAAATCAGCATTTTTTCCTACATTATTACTACGTGCTGTCTCCTTTTTGAACCCAATGTGAAGACGCGTGATGTTCTCACAGTCCCACGTGTCTGCTTCAATTATCTCAGGGGCGGAAAGTGCGCGTCATGGTCTGACCCGATTTATCTTCAAGTGCGAAACGTATCACTCACGTCGCGGTTCGTGACTTTTAACCTTAATTTCGGAGAAAAATTGGTGATCGCCGACGTTTAACCTTCAATGAAAGTGCTTCACTTTGCAGTGATGTTTGCTGGTCGTAGATATCGCTAGTTTGTAGGATGTCTTCTGGCTGCAAAACTAGTCCTGAATAGCAATAGAGCAATAGATGAAGCTTTTACTACCGATCGGTAAGTTGTATGGTGCAAAGTGTGCATTAATTTATGCTCTTCAAATGATTTTTAAGACGTTTGTATTATTTTTAAAATTTGTTAAGGACTTTTTTATAAATGTAATTTCGTATTATGTAAATGTGATTCATAATAAGTTAATTTTAATATTAAATATAAAATCCCGTTTTACATATTTATTAAATATTCTTACTGTTTTCATTACATATTTATGTATTACATATTTTGACATTTCATTCTACATATTTTTCCGGTATCTAATTGTGAGATCCGGTGACATCCTGTGTTGAACAATTCTGCACCCGGTGGCGAGAATACTGGAAGATAAACCGGAGAGCGATAGGTCACGCAGCTGGTCTTTCTGACCGCGCGCGACGCGTGGGATTGCCAGACCCCGCGCGCCCAAAGGAGTCACACGCAGTTCGCAGAATTTCTCAGTACCGTTGCGATGTGTTCCTCTCACCCTGAATCTTTCGCGCATGTTTCTTGTGTTCGTGTCTGTAAGAGTAACGTAATATTCTCTCTGCTCTATATAGTTCTCAATATGTGTGAACAGTTTTATCTCCCAAATGCTGATGACTCCATTGTTTGTTATTCCAACAATTGCAAAGAAGATCTACAATTACTAGTCTTCCAGGAGAAATTCAATAAATGCTAACTAAATACAAAAGAGAAGGAAATCAAATACGATTTCTTTGGAACCACAAAGTACAAAATGAAAAATGAGTCAGTCTGTTACAAGGAAAAACACTGTCTCAAAAAATATGCTTGTGAAAAATGTGATAATTTCTTATGTTTACACAAATATGCATTTTTTGTGAAAACTGCCTTAATGTAAATGCCACTGCTAATACTACTGATTAAATCTGAAAAATAATTATAACTTATTGTTTAGTATTGATTTACGCAATATTCTGTTTATTGTTTAGTATTGATGTACGCAATATTCTGTTTTCTTCGTTCTCAGCATTACGTAAAATAAATCATTTACAATATAAACAATCAAAACTGAAATTGATTTCTCAATAAATATCATACTAATACTTCCTCAGACAACGTAGGTAATAAATTTTCTCCAAACGACCAGTAGAATGTTCTAGAAAACAAACAAAAAAATAGAATGAGTCTACTGGAACCAGCGCACCTAACCGCGTCTTTCAAAAATTGGCACGCCTATCGAAGAGTAAACGTCGAGCCAGATATTTAGCTGGTTTAAATAAAAGATCAGAGTACCGTCGGGACTGATTCGAACAGGAGTTACGAAACTTTGCGGTCTGACAACATCCTGTGTAGCATATATGTTACAAATACATGTTAAGTCACGTTTACATGTTACATACTGTTATAAATTTTCTAACAATGTTCAATTCAGAATATTGAAGGTGGCCCGTTTTTCAGCTTACTGCTCAAACTTTCGCCTTGTATTGCAATAAATTACAGGAAAATACCAATCAGAGCTGTCGGTCGCAAAGATTCTCATTGAGAGTGGGTTTGAATTCCTCCCAGACATTTTGACTTTTTTGCTATTTTGATTTTTAAATCACAAATATATTTTGATTCATTATTACAGCTGCTGAGAGGTAGAGTGGTCATAAGTCACAAAAATTACTATTTTGACTTATTCCAGGCTTGATAAGTATTGGGTGACACTCCTAAAGGGAAGTGGCATACGTTTTTCGTAGTGGCCGTTTTACAGCAGCACTGTACGCAATGCCAAAGCAAAATAAAATGACGTAGCAGACAGACGTAGCAGACAGACGTAGCAGGCAGACAGAAACAAATGCTGTCCAATAAAATTAAGAAGAAATATCTTATACCTCTCAGCAGCTCATTTAGTGTGTCCGCGCGCGTTAACAACTTTAACTTAGTATCACCATATTATAACCCGGAAGGATGAGTTTCGACTTGGGAGGGATTTCCCCCAGAGAGATATTACTTCAGTGAGAATCCAGAATAAAATCCTGATTGACATCCTACTGTATGATTGATTGATCGATTTTTTCGTGTTTCCGGGCACGTCAACTGCTTTGATCATAAGTCTCGTTAGTGTAGTGCATGTTTTTTCTCGGGAGACGGCGGTGATCTTCCTCCACTGGATGGCGAGATCCGGCGCCAACCTACCGTCGGCTCGCGGGGTTTCCCCCTAACCAGGACTCTCCCACCAACGGGGCACTGCCCCAGCCGGGACAAGCTCTAAGCTCTCGACAGGTCTCCCGGAATTTGTGGTAGTGTAGTGCATGTTAGTGTAAGTGTGTGTGTAAGGGGAGAGAATAGGAGAAGGAAGAGGAAGGACAGATCGCGCGCAGTTCGTGGCCCGTTTGTTAGGGTACTGCATTCACCTGGTGTTGATCGGAGAAACCACGGAAAACTACTGATCAGAGCAGCCGGCCGCTAGAATTCTCCTCCAGACAGCGACTGAATTCGACCTATCTGGAAAGCTAGTGTTGAAAATCCTGCTGCCGTCAGGACTCGAACCTAGGACCTCCCGGCCAGAGGCGCTGCAGTGCCATCAGTTAATGCACTGAGCTACCGCCCCCAGTCCCTACTGTATGTGGATATGTTGTATGTCTAAGCGTTTGTATACTTTTAAGAGGAAAGAACTAGGGCAGGGAAAGGAATTCCGCGCTTAATTCGTGACCCGTTTTTTAGAATACTGCTCCGTTATTCGCCTGAATTCTCATAAATAACGTAAAAATACCTATCAGAAATGCCAGTCACATATATTGTCTTTGAGAAAGTTCAACCCAGCTACATTGTTAGTCTCAAAATTCGTCACCGCCAGGACTCGAAACCCTGGTACTTCCCGAACCAAACCAGCACTGCAGAAGCAACATTCTTATAAATTACCTTTCGTAGCACTAAAAAATAGGAACTAAGTTTACATTTGGTGTGCTATCACAGGTTCTTTTGTGTAAGTGTAGTTTATCTATTGTATTTTTGTCGTTAGGTGAAGTTCTGAAAATTACAAGCAAAGTAATGTGATATGCTTTCTGAAATGATTTAGGAACTCTCGGGGTCAAATAGTTCTTATGTGAATTCATCATTAACTGTTTTTTCTCTTACATCAAAAATCTAAACTGCAAGAATAATGTTCTTTCAAATAATAAATCTTTATTTATTTGCAACTTCCCAATTTTTAATTATTTTCTCACTGTGGCAAAATACGTAAATCATTAACATACAGTACTTCACTAATATAAATTTTCAACCGACACAATACGCTCCAACTTCAAAACGACTATTGTGTGGTATCATTGGGACACAAATCTCATTTCTCTAGTTTTTCGAGAGGACACAGACAATACACATTAAATTTTAAAATAAAGTCAGTGGAAAAGTAAGAGAATCTAAATATCAGAAGGTATGTGACAAAAATTTTGAAATGGTGAATTTTCAGAATATGAATTTGAGTTTGTTTTTATTTTAGCTTTAATTTTCAACTCTTGAAACTATTGATTATAATTCATCTGTATTTTGTACCCTAATAAAGAATACAAACTTACGATGAGCGTTCGGCTCCAGAAAACAAAGTTGTCTCAATAAAATCACAAAATCTATCACGGTTGCCGTAGAAGAGATCATTATAAATATAATTGTTTGATATTGAAAGAGAGAGACGTTCAGAGAAGCTGTCGTAAAATGAATCGTGTAGATAAACATATTACAACATGGAAATCGTGTACATGTTCATAGATTGCTGAAATATAATGCAAAATATTGATAACTATGATGACTATGAAACTATGAATAATAATAATAATAATAATAATAATAATAATAATAATAATAATAATAATAATAATAACAACATGTAATATACATGTAATAAATGTAATATCAAGACGAATGACGAATGGAAATATTGTGTTCTTGCCTATGGACCTATGTGCAATCATTACATTGTTTGAATTGTCTAGCAAATTTTTCGATTACTTCCACAATCCCTCGAGCAGGAAACAATGATTATTCAGAATGCACGTTCGCAAAAGGAAAAGATTTTCCATGCATGTTAGAATCGAACAAAGCTACGACATACGCACACGGCTAATTGTCCCAACCAAGCAACCGGCCCAACAGACCCAGGGCACTGGTTGAAGGAGCGAGCGGGAACAACAAAAAGCCACGCAAAATTCTTCCCCGCTGAGATACATCCGCTGGGAGCCAGGCACGAAATGAGTTTGGGAGTTCATTCACAAACCTCCCCCGCAGAGAAAGGGAATACGGCGGATATATTTGCTCTGATCGGGTCACAGGGGAGACGCGGTTGGGAGGTAGGGAACACGAAGAGAGTGCAGCGGTTAAATTATTGTTGAACCTTCGCTCCGGGAGCAGTTTCTCAGGTTCTGTTGAAGCAAATCGATAGCTTGTATACAATAATGAATATTGTATGTCGTTAAGGAAGCTCCAATGCAATTGTGTCTTTCTGAATGCAATATAATTTGAATTATGGTAGAGGGATTTGCAAGAGAAACGGTTAGGAAAGGCAGACATCATTCAAAAAGAAAGGTATACGAGGTTGGTATTTGTTCCAACGTTCGTACCGGTAGCGGTAGCTCAGTGCATCAACTGATGTCACTGCAACGCCTCTAACCGGGAGGTCCTAGGTTCGAGTCCTGAGGCGGCAGGATTTTCGACACTAGCTTTTCAGCAAGGTCGAATTCAGCTGCTGTCTGGAGGAGAATTCTAGCGGCCGGCTGCTCTGATCGGTAGTTTTCCGTGGTTTCTCCGATCAACCCCAGGCGAATACCGGAGCAGTACCCTACCAAACGGGCCACGGACCGCGCGCGATCTGTACTTCCTCTTCCTTGTCCTATCCTCTCCCCTTACACACACACTTACACTAACATGCACTACACTACCACATATTTCGGGAGACCGGTCGGGAGCTTAGAGCTTGTCCCGGCTGGGGCGGTGCCCCGCTGGTGGGAGAGTCTAGGTTAGGGGGAAGCCCCACTACCCGACGGTAGATCGGCGCCGGATCTCGCCATCCAGCGGGAAAAGATCACCGCCATCTCCCGAGATAAAAACATGCACTACACTAACGGGACTAATGAATTGAATTGAATTGAATTGAATTTGCCTTATTTTACGTGGCGAGCGTAATGACCGAAGTAGTTGACGCGCCCGGAAACACGAAGAAATCAATCAATCAATCAATCCAACGTTCGTATTTGCGCATCTTCCAGCAGTACAGCATATAACTACTGACAGACCACATGGCTCGTACTGAGAACTCTGCGAAATAGATTAATAAGAGAGGAACTCCTTGTGAGTCTGTTATAAGTAGTTTTATAAATAAAATATAGCAATCCAATTTACTTTTATATTGAAACGCATTTCAGCTATCAATGTTTAATAGAATCTTCACACAATTGACACAATTTGGCTGCTTTCTTATTTCTTGTTAATGTTTCCTTCTGAACAAATATATTCAATTCTTTTGTAAATAATAAACAATTTACATGTTTCTGGAGTGTTTCTACGCTTCTGCAATGTACATTTTAGTCTCGAAAGCATTTTTTCAAACCAATTTTTGAGTTCCTATTGCGGCTCAGCGTTTCGGAATATCCAAGTAGCTTTTTCAACAAAATATGCTTAAAACTGTCTTGAGAACTTATTTTCGATTTTCGACGTTTCCGACCCGGATATCCTGTATGTATTCTAGAATTTCAATGAAGAAGTGAAACATTCCGGTACTTTACAACTTTGACGTAAGCGGTGAAAATCATATTGCTCAACTCCCCACTACCACCGCACTGGCTTAACAAACAAGGGTCAGAGGGCAGGGGTTGACATAGCTGACACAACAGGGAGGCAAATGTTTGTAGGGCAGTGCTTGGGCGTAGCTCTCCCACGCAACCCCTTCAAAGAATTCGCCCGACTTTAACCAACACACGTGTTTCTTTATTCCTGCACATCGGCGCACGAGACTGTTTGTAGACCTGCCTCCACTCGTGTGTGTCAGCATTGAATATTCGCGTCTGCAACCGTATGAATGTTAAATCACATACATATCCCGAGTTCCTGTGGGCCTCCCTCAGTCGAGAAGAAACTTGTAACTTTCTTCTGAAGGCCCTATAGGCGCAGGAGGCTCAACAGGGAATGAAAGAAAGGGGGATGGAAAAAATTGAGTTGACGAAAAGAAATATGCAACAGATTGAAGAAACGAACATTTGGGATTCTAATAATAATACTGTTCGGTTCACTGATTATTTCATGTAATTACGGACATATTTACAACTTTTAATTAATTGTTTTGTTATTTTGTGCTGTTTTACTTTTTTGATACCGCTTATGCAGTAGGGAGAAAGTTGTGTAATGCTGCGCGAAAAGCGGCGAATTATTACAAGGCTATGATAATGAAGAAGTGGATAAATCCAGTTGCTAAATTTAGAAAAAAATATTCTCTAACACGTGGTATTGCCAGAATTCACGTTTTGGGTTCTTGATACCGAAAAATGAATTGACAGCAAGACGTCTGTCTATCCGTCCGTCTGTCCGTCCGTCTGTGAAAAACGCTAGCGGCTAAACTGTTCAGCCGACTTTCTCCAAATTTGATATTCCTCTATCTCTCTGGCTGCTGTCGGGGCTCCTTAAATTTGAAACCGATATTTTTTGGGTGGAGGAGTACTATACATGTAGCCCCTGAAACATTTCCAAAAAATCTATCCTCTACCCTATAAAAATATATCCTGCACTTCGTGAACGTAATATGATTTTTTTCAGTCAGTTGGATGTTACGTAAGTTAGAATTTGTATATTATTTCATATTTGTTTATTTTTATTTATTTATTTTACGCCAAAAAACAGTTCAAACTGCGTATGACGTGCTATGAGGAAAAGTGAATTGTGTGCACATTTTCAAAATTCTGTGATCCCTACACTAAGTCATATATTACTTAAATTTTAAAAAAACTCCCATGTAATAAAATATATTTTCAAGGATAAATAAGCAATAAATTTTGGCTCTTATCCATGTTGTCCATATTTCATTGTTTGTTTCTTACATTTGAGCTTTTGTTACGCGTTTAGAAAACTTTTTACAGCTTTTAAAAATTCTTTAAAACCTATTTAAAATATGTGAAAGAAAAATTGCTAGCCTCCAAGGAATATCAGATTATATTGCAACAATAGCATTCCGTGCCGCGAGCCGACAACTGAATTTCTGTGAATTCCGTCTCATTGTTGGGACATGATTTAGCTGTATAAAAAGCAATTCAGGGGGGCAGATGCAACGGGGTACAAGTAACATTTTTCTAAAATAATTAGATAAGTGCATCTAGAGCATTGTGAAGCATGTGAAGTTAATGTGGCAAAGACGTATAAGTGAAATCTCACTTCCAGCTGTTTCGAGGTGAATTAAAAGAAATCTAGTTACAAGTTGTAATGAAACAGTTGGCATCAAAGAGATACATGTGCACTTACATCCTTTTTCCTCTGAGCATATCATGTTCGTCAAGCAGGCCGTGGGACAGTTGCTCTCAGTTTTACAGCATAATATCACTTTGTAATAGTTTATTGTATCCTATACATCGGTTTTTATAATGTGGCGCGTCAGGGCTTGTGTTCACGGTGGCATTATATTACTGCAGTTCACGTCTTTCTCGGTCGTGCCGCTACATGTCGCATGATCCCGGCCATATCAAGCCCTGCTTGTGTGTGATCAAAATTTTGGGGTAATTGAAAAAAGAAAAAGAACACACCCTACTTCTTTGTTCCTAACAATTGGATTGATACTATCACTAAAGCAAGTCACAAGTTCACAGTCATTCCAATGACAAAATATTTTTTTAAGGGTGGAAGGAATGAATTCAGTACTGAAAGATTCAGTAAACGATATCAGAATGATATCGATTCAGTAAAGATGGTATGGTTTCATTTTAAAAATGATTCCCTATCCACTCTTTACTACAAACAATTTTTCAATAAAGTAAATTAGTTTCTCACGTATAATCTAAGAAACCCTGGTACGTATAATCTAGGAAACTCTGGCAGAAGAGACACACCCCTGACTAATGTTACCTTGTCATCTCTGTACAACCAATCACCAAAGATTAAGCGTCCTAAATATAAAAATCTTCCGGACTTGCAGCCATTCAATCCTTCTGTTCATCGTGAATTCTTTCACTCGCTTCCACATGAAGAAAGACAACCTAGAACAAGTTCTAGGGATGACCCACTTGAAGGATGTGAACAAGATGATGAGATAGACTTTCTGGAATCAGATTATGAATAGAAGTAGACTTTTTCTTATTTTGTAGCATTGTGTTTATGAAGCATTACATATTTTGGCTATTGTAACTCTAATTGATAATGCGGTCATCAATAAATAGATAATAACCTTTAAGAGAGCAATATAGACGAAATATATTTCACATTATTCTTAATTCACAATATTCTGAAAGAAAAGAGATACAAGTACACAGACAATTTTACAAATTGTGATATAAAACTGATCATTTACATTAAACTGTAATTTCAACATGCAAACAGAATATGCTATAAGATATTTGTATGTATAATATAAAAAATAAAATAAAAATAAAATAAAATAAAATGTTGTAATCCCAAAACAATTCTGAAACCTTTTCAACGCTAACTCCAAATTTCTCGAAAGTACACGAAGTGTATTTATATTCCTTAGTTTCTGACCCCCTCGATTATAATTGTCAAATTTGTGTTGATATTTGCTTGGAAATATTTAGTTTTCGCACCAAATGTTCTACGATTTTTAATGAGTTTTACAAAAAATGATGACTGAAATGTGTTAATTTGGAGAGAAATTGTTTTATATATACAAACGACTCCGGTTATAGTAAACGTCTGAGGACTAATATGGGGGAGCCTAGCTTTCAGCTAGGTCGAATTCAGTCGCTGTCTGGGGGAGAATTCTAGCGGCCGGCTGCTTTAATCGGTAGTTTTCCGTGGTTCCTCCGACCAACACCAGGCGAATGCCGGAACAGTACCCTACCAAACGGGCCACAGACCACGCGCGATCTATCCTTCCCCTTCCTTGTATTACCCTCTCCCCTTACACACACACACACACACACACACACACACACACACTAATATACACTACACTACCACATATTCCGGGAGACCGGTCGGGAGTATCGAGTTTGTCCCGGCTGGGGCGGTGCCCCGCTGGTGGGAGAGTCCTGGTTAGGGGGAAATCCCATTAGCTGACGGTAGGTCGGCGCCGGATCTCGCCATCCAGCAGGGGAAGATCACCGCCATCTCTCGAGAAAAAAAGCATGCACTACACTAACGGGACTAATGACCAAAGCAGTTGACGCGCCTGGAAACACGAAAAAATCAATCAATCAAAAACAAAGATTGAATCTGAAGCAGTCGCCACCGCTAGTTGTAGCTCACCACGGCACGGCCTTTGTTTCCGCGGCGAAACTGAGTGGCATAAGGTCATCAGAAGGCTCCCATTCCCGGTCCCCTACCTTCGCTTCAGGGGAGACTTCTATCATAACCTTTAGCCGACGATATTTCTTCAAGCTGCCTAGTGTCGCTGAGTCAATATATTTTTTTTCGAGGAGGGAATTAATTTCCAGGACGTATTTTCTACGTTCACTACAGGCGAGGTTCAGGTTCACTATAACTGAATCTGCTAATGCTTATTTGTAATGTAAGTGAAACGGGATCAGTCACTTAAGTTCGCTATAAGCAAAGGTTCACTATAACCGGAGTCGACTGTAGTGTTACATAACCATTACTAAAGGCGAAAAAGTACGTGCTGTTTTATCACCACTAGTGGACCGCTTCATCATACATACGGAAGTAAGTAACAGCGTTCAAAATGGACTTCACGAATCTGTAGCAACGTAATAAAAATAGTTCCATCCAACAGAAATGCAAGAGAAAGCCATACACACCTACGAGATGCACTGTGTGCATACCATTTCCTAACAATGAGTTGCGGATTTAGTACAGATATCTGTGCTGAGGGTAGTGTGTTGCGGATTTAGTACAGATTGCTGTGCTGCGGGTAGTGTGTTGCGGATTTAGTACGGGGCAATGCGTCATGGGCCGATCGGATGTCCAAGTGAGCCCAAGAAGTGGTGGTTGGTGGTTGGTAGTTGAATTGTACTTACGTGAGAATAGGTGCTATACTAGGAAGGAATTACGTTGTGCTCATATCGTATTCAAACTGATATCACAACCACACAAGCATGCATTTCTTGTATACCTTATTTTCGAACGCTGCAATCCACGGACTGTAGTAGGGTGCGAGGCATAACCCTAACATTGTTCCCAATCGCCATCTCTGGGCTGCATTCGAAAACACTGCATTCGAGTAAAGTACGTGAAGTACAAAAGTGTATGTATTAAATAATTCTTTCAGCTGAATGTAGTAGATATTTGGTGTTCCCACACAGTCGCGAGAAAAATAGTTGCCGTCACTTCTAGTGTTTCTTATAAATTTGATACAACATAAGGGTCAATTCTAGGTCCCGCTTTTACAGAATTCATCGTCCTAAAAAACAAAGTATATGCTGAAATATTCATGAATACTGTAGTAAAAATAAAACCCCATTATTTACTGTTGCTTTCAACAAGTACCTTGATAATAATAATAATAGTAATAATAATAATAATAGTAATAATAATAATAATAATAATAATAATAATAATACATTTTTTTGGCTCGCGAATCGGCCGTCTTGGATCACGCATGCATTCACTTGCACGGGCTCAGTATCATTTATCACGTTGCAAGTCTTGCATGAAATCAATCAGGGGTATCGGCATTAGGCTGAATCCAATTTTTATATCCCAAGGTTGTTAGACCTGGGGGGATGGAAGATGAAATGATGATAATGAAAGATGAATGGACGGCACACACAAACGGACATACACAAACACACCCATTCTCAAGGCGGGACTCGACCCCGCGATTCTTCCGTCCGAGATCGCCATGGCACTACAGCCTTAGCGATCTCGGCTATCCTGACTGACACTATTGTTGTTGTTATCATTATTATTATTGTTATTATTATTATTATCATTATCAAAAATTATATTGTGATGAGTGCCTAGTGTTATCACTACGTTGCAGTAACGTTAATTTCTATTACGAAAATCTCACCTCACGAAGTTTCCATGTGCTAGCGAATTTCGATTGCAAACACTAGAAGGTAGAGGCAAGGCAGAGGGGGAGAAGTGGGGGAGCGAGTTCTGAAGGGGCAGCGGAGTATAGAGCGGCGCGAGTTGTTTTTGAAGGAGCGAAAGAAAAGCGCAGGCCCTCCGCCAGATAGATTACTAAGCCCAGATTTTCTTTGCAAGAGGATTAGGCGCGGATCCCGAGACGCAGAACGGACAAAGACTTCGGCCACCGGCCCGCGTTACGCAAACCCCACCACGAAGCACCGTGCGAAGAGAAGGCGGAAGAGGGAAAGCGGAAATGCGAGAAGAGAACGCGATATGTAGGTGTGAAGACGTATAAGAGAAAGCAAGGTGAATTGAAGAAGAAGGAAGGAAGAAAATGCATAGTTGAGATGGAAGGAAATAGCGCGGGAGAGAGGCATGAAAAGGGAAGGAAGAGATCGCGATAGGTAGGTGTGAAGACGTATAAGAGAACGCAAGGCGAATAGAAGAAGAAGGAAGGAAGAGAATGGACAGTTGAGCTGAAAGGAAATAGCGCAGGAGAGAGGCGTGAAAAGGGAAGGAAGAGAATGAAACGGCGTAGGTGTGAAGATGAACAGGAAAAGGCAAGGTGAAGAAAAGAAGATGGAAGGAAGAGAATGCACAATTGAGATCGGGAAAGATACCAACTCGAGACTTCGTCGCTGTTTAGGTAATGCGTTCCTCTCGTAGATGAAGTACGTTTTTAACGTCTTATATTCTTCTTCTTGCGAGTATTTTTCAGCTTTTGCGTCTCTCGCATTTCAATTTCCATACCCTTCTATCATTCAAGCCATTCTCTTTTGGACCTCTTCATTGCATCTTTAAAAACCTGATTCTACCATTCCTCTCTGGGTTGACCTCTTTTTCTTCACTCACAATCCTTTCTGGGCCATCTCCCATAATCAAAACATCCATTTGTTCATTTAATATCTTATTATATGCAACGCATTTAAATCGTTATTTGTTCAGTATTTTCGAAGAGAAGTTTTCTTACGTTTCTTTAATGACGAATCTTCACGATAATTCTACCTACACACCTAATTCTACAGAACATTTAAAACCACAAAAACTAATGATTAGAGTAACCGACCTTCAGAACTACCATTTAGAGAGTGCGGTGTCTATTTCAGCTGTTCAACCGGGTGCAAAACCCCCATTCGTTCTTAGATTTTTAGAAGCTTTTCAAATACCGTCTTCCAAATACGTACGCTAAAACGATTTTTTTTTTAATTCTGGTGAATTAAGTCAATTTTGAACTCATAAATTATTTATGCACACAGAAATATTACATTTACAAATGATAGCTAACTGAATTATTTAAAACCTGGTAAGTGCCATGTATTCTAAGAAGAAATATTAAGATAAAATTAAAAACGGAAATGCTCATTAGATATATTAAAAACTATCAGATTGAACAAATTTGATGACCTGTCAAAAAATTAACGTTATAAAAACTTTTAAAAAGTCGTGTTATAATTACCATAAAACATAATTGATTAAATTAAAATTTTGGAAAACACGAAGAGTATTTAGATTGCATTTTTGTGGAAAATGGCGTGATTTAAACAAGATTTCGCGAATTTCTGGAAAACGAAGCTTCTCATAGAAATATGCTTGTAATTAATTTAGCCTAAAAATAGTTATAATGAAACTAAAAAAGAGCAAGTACTTGTTTAGCCCAATCATTTGCTATCTATTTTCAAACTACTTTTTAAACCACATGAAATATTTTTCCGAAAAGTAGCACGCGTACTGCGCAAAAATATGAAATAAAATACTATTGTGTAACCCTGCAATTCATTAAATGTTTGAACAAAAACGGTTTTCTCAAGTACTGTAATAACATCGATTAGTACATATGCGAAAAAACTGTTCATTGCATTACGAGAATATGAAACTAATGGTGCTACAGAATGGCACAGACTTTCTCGTACTAGATAGTTTTTTTGGCTTACCACATACTTTTGCCAGCTGCTATCTGTCGCCGCCAGAAGTACATTTTTTTCTCAATTTTTCGGTTTACTAATAGCAGAATCGAAAAAAATTGTACTTTAAGAATATTAAAGAAGAGTGTAACCTCGTCCTAAATGGCAATTTTCATTGAAAAACTTGGAGCCGTTTTAAGTAAATTGTCTTGAAGCGTTACTGTAATTGTGAAATTTGATGCCCTTTTTCACAGAAAATGTTCCTCGAATACCAGATCTAAACAGCAAAATATCAACAAAAAAAATAAGGATTCTGACATAGAAAAACATAAATGATTAATTGTAAAAGACATGAAAGTTTGTTATTAAGAAGGGATTGTAAGCCAACTTACGTTAAAAGGACGTCTATACGGAATTCTCTGCAATTTTTTATTAGAATGATACAAGAAAAACATTTATCATTTGTGCTCATTTATACAAAACATCAAAAAGAAAAGAAGTTAATACTTACATTTAGCGCATTGAATTTCTACGTACAATGATGAAGACTTCCCACTTTTACTTCTCTCATCTAAAGAGCCCTCAACAAAAATACGAGTAAAAATTACAGATTTTGCTCTTTGAAGTCCTTCTCTCTCCAAAGTGAAGCGCTTACAGGTGAGTGATACTGAATGCATGTCTGTTGAGTTCTCTTGCAAAGCGTAGCAATATTAAGAAGCTAATTTTAAATTACATATTTACCGATTCCGTTCTGTAGACATGGCACAAAAGAAATCTGCGCCGGGCAGAGAACGATGCACGCGGTGGAAAATTGCGAGACCTTAAAGGAGACAGACTTTATCTTGGCGGAGTAAGAAAGACAATTCGTGGGAGAAATATCTCTGGAAAATAATATAGCATTTAGAATATATCAACGTTATTATGATTTTTATAAATAATTAAGTTTGATGACAATATTAAGATAATTATCTTCTGAATACTATTCTTATTCTCCAGAGAAAGGAATTTGGAATACATTTCATTATTTTTATTCAGTATTGAACATGAAATACTTGCAGATCTATATTCATTGAAATCAGGAATATAAGTGCCCTAAAGTTTTCTCTCTTTACTTCAAATAAGATATTGTTTCTTTATTCGGTGATATAGTGATGCGGTTCTTTGTATGCTTCCACTCCGTCCTGCTTCTTGAACGTTATTTTGAATTCTTCTCCTTGAGAATATACATTTTCTGAACCACATGTATATTATATTCCGGTTAGATTTGCAGTTTTATTTATTGTGTGTTCGTATTCTCTATTGTTGTTCGTGATTTTAAAATAGATATTTTCTAATTGTTGCAACAAAGCTAATCTTTTTTATTTTTTCTCTTTCAATCTCTTCAATAAAAGAGATTTCTTTGTCAAAGTTTGTTTAGAAAATGTATACAGAGAGGAAAATGTATTGAATTTAATTAACTAAAATTCAATTTTGAGGAGTTAAATAACACTCACCAAATATAAATTGAAATATCAATGAGTGGGTTCTGTAATAAAATTGTAATTTAATGTCAAATCCTTGCCAATCCTTCGTGAAATCGTTATTCCTATCACTTAGAGAAAAAACATTTCTTATTCCATTCATTCATGCAAGTTTGTGACCAATACGTTCTCTTTATATTATCTTTTAACATGAATTTGGACAAGGAAGTACAGTTTTTAAGACGTTTTCCGCAATGCAATATTTGTACTAAAATATTTAACGTCAATTTCGTAAACAATGTGTGAAAACTTCCCCTTTATCTCGACGAAGAAGCTAGAGATATTGCGTATAAGAACCAATTTCCATATCATCTTCCTTCCTCACCCCACTCATGTTTTCTTGGTGCGTCCTTCTGTTTTGCTTCACGTCTTGCACTTGCCTCTTGTCTCGGCACGCAGAATAGACTGGTGGATTACACCCGCCTATGCATGAATACGGCACGTGGAATTCCCTAAATAATACATTGCTGATATTACACCGGCACGGGTAGAGACATTGAGAAAACGTAGCATGAGATGAATATGAGAGTGGAATAAATTCGAAGAAGAACAGAAAGAAAGATACTCAGCATCAGGGTGTCACCAGTACGAAAGAGGTGGCAAGTAACAAGTGAAGTTGTAGAACACAAGAAGAGCAGCCTTCAGAAAGTACTCACTACAATGCAACACACAGAAATATTCTCTTAGGTGAACATGGCGAAACCTTTATAAAAGTGGCAACTTTCAGCTTGTACCGTTTTCTTTAGTTCTACATACAAATGTGGAAAATAGAAAACTGAGAGAATGAGTATAAAATAATCATTGTATCGTAAGGCTATAGTGTTCTTTTGGAGGCATAAACCTCTTGCAGTCTTACTGGAGTCTAAAACACAGTATTAAAAAAAATTAATAAAAGTGAGGACAACAGTAATAACACACGGTTTCTAAACTAGAAAACAATGTACAAAGAAACATTCTAGCCACTGTTTATTTTTGGGACTATAATAACAAATTTGAAGAGACATCAGATATCCAGACGAAGAAAACCAGAAACTCACCAAAATCATTAATAAAAGTCGACAAGGAGTATGAAAAAAGAACGAGGCGGGGTCGGTGTTCGAAAATAACCCCACGACACGCAGATTTAACCAAAGGAAGGGAGAAGTAGCTAGGGTTGAAATTCTCCCGCGAGTGGCAGAGCAGCAGCCAAACTCTGATGTGAGGGCAGCCGCTAACACGGGTGAGCGAACTGTCCGCTGGCTCTTTCCACTCTTTCCATTCCCACAGCCTCTTCCCACACCCTTCCGCATCAACACCACAACAATGGCATATCCAGGGCACTCCGCACTCTACTTCTCCATTTCCTCACCCATACACCCGTGATACTTTCCGCCCTCCCTCTCCACCTCAATCCTTTCACCACGGTTTTTTCCTTCCCAAATCCCCACCCTTTCCTCCTTCACCTCTTCCCCTTCTTCCCCTTTATTTACACCCTGTTAATTTCACCCCAGTGATTCCATTGAGGCCATTTCAACCCACACATTCCTTCCCGCCATTGCCCCCCCGCCAATTCCACCCCACCTACCACCCCTACCTATTCCACCCCACCTATGCCACCCCAGTCATCGCACACCGACCATTCCATCCCATTCAGTCCACTGCTCCAATTTCACACCACCCATTCCACCAACCGCTCTTTCATCCCACCACGACTTATTCCATCACCTTTCCTCTCCCCGTCCCCTTTCTTTTTACATTCCTCTTCTCAGCGCCTACCCTCACGACACTTTTCTCCTCGCCTCATTTTCACCTGTACCCCATTCCTTCCACCCTTTCCTCCTTATCCTGTCATTCTCGAGCATCTCTTTCCCACCGTTTTCTTTTTTATCCCTGCCAGTATTCTTCCTGCCCATCCGGCAGTGTCCGTGTCCAGCCCGGCCCCACTCTTCCTCTTTCCACCTCGGCCCGCCCCCTCACCATGGCTCGCCGCGCCGCGCCGCGCCGCGCCGGCGGGCTGCATTATTTCAATACGCTCAAGGAGCCGCGTGCGGTGGGCTTAGAGCAGCCGAAGAGTCGGCCGCTTTTAGGCGGACTACATTATTGAAGAAGCAGCCGCCGGGAGGGGGGCGGGGGGGGCAGCGGGCCACCGGGGACCGGCACACCCACTCCCCCACCTCCCCCTTTAGCCGCGCCGCACGGGTCGGGCTCGCGCCCCGCCCTCCGAGAGGTCGAACGTGTTCCAATGATCCACCCAGCGAATTCTTGGGAGCGCACTGCAAAGAGCCTCAGAGAGCGGGGTTTATTTCCAAATGTGGAAATCTTTGAAACTGGATTTGGAAACTAGAAGAAATACTTCCATGGTGCAGATTTTTAGTTGGAACCGCTGCTTGATAGTATATGCAATTGTATCTGTAAAACGGAATGCAACATATGAACGAAATTCATAGTTTAGGTTTCCAAAAAACGATGTTTCTCTGCTCGTTTCTTCACTGCATTTTCCTCCCTACTTGAGCTGTCTTTAATGCTAGGTTGATGAAATTTAGAATGAATACCTAACTTTCCATAAACATTCTGATTTGAGTTTTAAATAGTGATAACTAATTGTATATATTTAAAATTGAAATGATAACAATTTCGTGATATTTCCTATCAATTTGGATAGTTTATTTTTTTCTCAATTTTCCCCCATTTTCTCTTGTATTCGTATTATAATAGACTCGCATAGCTTTGAGATCCAAACTAATTTTCTCCCAATCACACATAACGAAAACTTGACTGTAATTCATAAGGGCAATTTTTATCTACTTCCTTTACAACTACGTTGTTATAGTGTTGGTGATTTGTGAGGGATAAAAGAGAATTACCACACAAGTACAAATGGCTGTGGTTTAGTGGTCTCATTGCTCACTTTCCACCTCTGGAAATCGGTACTCAGATCCCCATCGATCAAAGTGTAATTTGTGTGTGTGTGTGTGTGTGTGTGTGTGTGTGTGTGTGTGTGTGTGTGTGTGTGTGTGTGTGTGTGTGTGTGTGTAGGGGATGGGGTCCTACAGGTTTTTCTCGATTCTTTTATCCCACCTACTATTCCTTGATTATCATTCAGATCATCTTCTCCATCCATCACCCACTTTTCAAAATCATTGATCATAGATATGCCCGAATATACTAGAAACTGAGGATAATGAAGGTGTTCTGTAACTCAGATGGAAAACGAAATCATGAATCTTAGAACCGTTGTTAACAGAAATTGTATTTAATAATAATAACGATTATTTATGTTTACAGCAGCATTTGAAACCTACAGGTTTTTTAAAAATAAAGTGTTCACCCATTGAGAGGTTTACTATTGAATACGACACAAGTCAGTGAAATATCAGTTTTGTCAGAATCTATCTTAAGTAGTCTAAAGAATATCAACAAAATATGTGCAAGGTATTTTTTAAACAATTTAGAGATATTTCGAAAATATTAATAAGTGCTCTTTTGTTGTTTTAAAGAACATTGAATATTTATTTCGGCGTATTATCAAACTGCAAAATGCATTTACGTTTGATGGTTAAATATTGTAATTAATTATTGTAGTTTTGCTCCATTATTATGATTATTGATAGAAGCAAATTAAACGGTATTAGTTTTCATCACTTCCCCAAATTTCCACTGTGCCCATTTATTCTCTCCCCATATGCAACACGCACAAGAGAGAATTAAAACCGTCATTAAATATATTTTATGCTAATTCTCACCACACGTGTACTAGCGGGCGCGATCGCACCAACCAACCACCAACACCCGCCACACGCTTCGCCGCGCTGGTACCAGCGGTCGTCGTATTTCAGCGCCCCTGCCGGACGGCGGGTCAATACGCTGAATGCTACATAATGGCGGTGCAGGGTGTATTCCGTCTTGTTTTTATAGTTCCAATTCGTTTGAATAAAATCTACGCTCATATTTTCCGAAAGACTGGGCTGGTGCGCGACCGCGTATATCCGAACATGCGCTATCTGCGGGACGCAGTGCGAACTACAAAACATGCCGCGTATATTTACAACTGGGACACGCGTCCGCGGATCCCTGCCGGCGTAATCCGCTCCGTATCTCCACCAGAAACCTCTCCATTAGCTTGAAACACTGGCGATCTGCCTCCCCCCCCATCCTCTTTTTGGTGCAATTGAATTATACGCCGTCCATAACCCGTTACAGACATTATTAATTCCAGATAGAGTGTTTGGAATCCAATATCCGGATTAAAATAAAAATAAATGCTCTCTGTAATGTTTTTGGTTTTGTTTTAGTTTTTTCGTTCCGGAGGTGGGTGGGGGTAGCGTTGGCGATTGTTTTGACCTCTGGCTAAATGGCACCCACCTGAAAGGTTGCTGGTGCCGCCCAACGAATACTCTTTGTGAAAAACTAATTAATTACTAAGAGAACTCGTGTGTATTTTTGTGGCGAGTATGAAATCGGCTCACGCTGTAATTTTTATACGTTCTAAGCTGCACAGATCTGAGGTTTCAGACTGTGTGATTTTTTCTTGTGTATTTGCTCGTGTAGGAAAGGAAAGGTGGTTTCACTCACCACATTAAAAATATAAAAAGAAAATACACAAAGCATTTAAAAAAATTTACTTCTTTTTCCTTTTCGTGGTAAACTATTTGAAGTAATAAATAGCAGAATGTGAGTAAGAGAGTAAAGGAGTCGTAAAGTATTTTACCAGTTGACATTCGGCACCTTTCCTGTCATCGCTGTATTAAAAATATCCGAAGAAACGTGGGAGTATGTTGAAATAAAAAACGTTTGGGAAATGAAAAAATACTATAAAAAATAATTGGTATAATAAGAAAAGATTGAGCGCAAGCAGACGGAGGTAACAATAGTAGAATAGGGAATTTGTGATGTTTGAAATGGAATATTGCATTGTGAGTCCCAGTTGTATCTGAAAATAAGTTTTAATAAATGAATGTGATAGGATAAGTGGAAACATATTTAAACTACTTCAATAGGTTAAACAAATGTATTTTTTTAGTATTTTTAGTTCGCCTTTTCTAATCCAAAAGCGCATGTTATAAATATTAACTATCATTAATTGCACATAATTATTTTACTTCACAGTTGAATATGCTTCCTGTGCTCACTCTCTTCACTTTATAAGGCCCAATTTATAGTAATACAAAAATGAGTCTAAACTGAGTCCAAATCGAGCAGTGTTTGTGATGACCGCCAAGACGGAAAGTTTGATAGATGTTGCTTGCTTTGCTTTATTGCAATTAACATTTATTCTCTTTTTTAAGGAACGAGAACTTAGGCTTCAGACCTGTGTCTGAACCAAGTTCAGACACGGGGTATTCAGACACTGAGTGTTTTGACCCTGGAAGAGTATTGCAAAGTGGAGTTTGCAGATTCATTTAAGTTCAGGATATTTATGACTTTTATTATAAGCAAAAATAACAACAACAGTATCTTAAGTTTAAAAATAGCGTCTTAATAAAAGCTGTGTTCATTGGTACACTGAAGTTATTTTAAAATTTACTTTGTTATCATCACATAACGTGACTGATAAACGAGGTTATAAGATGATACGAACTTTCTTCTTTCTTGTTAACTGGTCTGGACATGAAAAACATTTTCTTGTCGATAAATTCTTTCTGAGTACGAATCTGCGCTAGTATTTCATCATGAAAATTAATATATTCACATGGTTTTAGAATTACATAAAATCAATACGTTTATAATCGAACACTACAAAAATTTGAATAACCAAAATGAAAAGTGCTAGTATAATTCGTGCTTTTCGAATTCTTCAACGGTTTTTAATTCACCCATAAAGCTATTATTCTTGAATACTTTGAAAACAGAAATAGTGATTTTTAAGCATTTGGCTTCTCATGATACAAGGGACGCTAAAAAGTTCTGTGAATAGACACTTAAAAAAATAAAACCAAACGTCGGAACAAAATTCAATTATCCTCCTTCAATGTAACATCCAGAGGACACAATACACATTTTACATCAACGATAAAGTTCTGAGACGAGTCATCGACGGCCTCTTTAGGGACCGAATACGTCCTTGGGAAACCCCTGCCTTTCAGGGCTGCCTTGAGGTGGAGAACATAAAGAAGTTGGTGGACGCCAGACAGTGGCGAATTCTCCGATACACCGCGTATACCCCCGGTTTACCTAGTAATTCGAAGTGTATAAAAAATATTACATAAGTTTGATGATTCTCTAAAAAGTTATTGAGATTTTGAAATATTTAAAACAGATGCGACAAAATAACTCTGTTTTGCTACCGAGAGCCTGTCGGTCTTCCGCATCCGTACGCACTATGAAGTGCGTTAGAGTGAGAAGTTTCAAACAGTTCTTAATGCTGTCCAGAGACTTGGAAGCGAAGACACCGCATCCGAGCCGCGATAACCTACGGCTCCTCGTGTTTCAAGGGCGGAGAGAGGGGAGGATGTGCACCTGGACGGTCAGTAGACACCGCACAATATTGCGGTGAATAGTCCTCTGGTCGTTCGTAAGTTACGATTCTCCAAAGTTTGTGTAAAAATGAAGAGCGTTAATGATCCAGAAGTTAGAGTTGGTGTTATGTTATAGAACAATTATTACGGACGGAATTTTATAGTATATGGATTTCAGAATAACTAAAAATAAAAGACAACGGCAGAGGTAGCTTCCATAAAGTGCGGTATATTGTAAATAATGTTCAGGACTCGCCACTGACGCCAGACAGGCGAGTATGTTAGATGTACGAGAACAATTACACCGTCAGTCCAAGAAGTTGCATAAACACATCCCGGCATGCGGACGTACGTTGTCATGCAACAGATTCCATTTGACACTCGTGTATACTCGTTAAGCGCTACAAAATAGCTTTGAAGAATTCTCCATTGACGCTCTTTCTCTTCCGAGACAAATTCGTGGTGGATCATGACTAATGGGCGGATTTTAATGACCTAAAACATCGCCAAAAAGATCAATAAAATGCTCTTAAAATGCTTTAAAAATGCCCTAAAACCAAAGCAAAATGACGTAAAAACTCCTATCAAAACCAGTTCGGATGAACAACTCAAGCGGTTGGATACGTTACTGATGTAATCGAGGCTTCTTCCATTCGTTCGAGTAAACTCAGCTTGCAAACGCTTTGTTTAGACTGTTATTTACCAGGAAATCTCGAAAACGGTCGAACTGGCAATGGCGCTGATATACGTGACAAGAATTACATACAATGGCTACCAAAACTATTTCTGGGCAAACAAATCGAATAGGCTGCTCAGTAATTTTGTGAAAAATATTTGTTTCATCTCGTAAATATTATTTAAAGCAAGTACCATTAAAAATGACATTAAAATCGATTAAATGGGTGAAAAATGCATGAAAATTACGGGGTAATTTTAAATAAAAGGTAAGAAAAGGTAAAAGGTATTAAATAAAGGGTAAAAAATGACTTATTAGCAGAAATCCACAAAAAATGCAAAAAAAGACCTGTAAAAATGGGTAATTTTTTTTGTCATAACATAAAACGAATTTTTATACTAAACGGCATTGTTCTAAAGTGAAAAGAAAAAAATACATTTCATTAAAATACGTCCCTAAATCATGACAATGCTATTCAAAAATGCGAGGAAGAGGGTCTTTATTCTTGGCTTCTGAAGACGGTTATTTTTGAGAGCTATTCCATAGATTGCCGCTTCGACTCCAAATACGAATAGCACAAACTCCCATTGCCTGTGATGATGGTTTGAAAGGTTGGATAGTGGTCACATGTGTTAATAAAAACTCCGGCATCAACCATGCGTGTTTCTATCTTCTCGTTGGTCAATGAGTACGGCTCAAAACGTGAAAAGATCTTAGCCAACTCTTATGAATGAGGGTGCTAACATTGTCAATCCCATTTTTTTAGATACTCATCATAGACACAGGCAGCGACTCTGCAACAGCATCAGTCGCAGCCGCTTGTCGTCTGTCGTCACTCTTGTTAAGGGTCACCTCGAACGGTGGCCTTTCCCTCCCGAAAGTTTCCATCTCGGACGTAAACATATTTTCTGCTCATTGAGTCTGTTCCGTGCACCTGCACTACCATTGCGTACGTTTCCGTGGCCGTTTTACCGGTTTGGAACAAAATTTCATCATTATCCGTTGCACCTTCCAGTTAAAACCGATTACCAACCACATTATTTCTTTATCCACCCACATCTTCCAAAACATATCAAATATACCCAAACTAACCCCGTTAAGACTCTGACATAGCCCAACTCACAGAACCCGCATTAAAAATAAATTCCCTTTCCATACATTCTTAAATAAATCCTCAGATCTCGATCCAAAGTAGAGATATTGTATTAAGATACCTCTACCACCCTAGTAGTAATGTAAGTTGTATTTTAAGATTAATTGTAAGATTATTGTAAGGTAATTGTAAGAGATATAAGCAACTATATCAAATGTAGAGTGTATTAACATTGTACTTTGTATTGTTCTGTCCAAAAGAAAATAAATAATAAAAAAATTAAAAAATTCGTTGCACCATTTGACGAGAGTGCACGTACACATGCTGCTCGGCTACCCGTACAAGGCCAAACAGATTCAGGTTCGAGCGTTGCATATTATGTGCCGTCCCTCCCAGCGCATAAGCATGCAAGTCGCTCTTCAATTACTTGTCACATACCCATCCAAGGGTCGTAATAATTTTCCTATTGTTTTTAATGGAATTAGACCAACTATTTTTATGTATATCGTTCTTTACATTTCCTATGGTATATAAAGAAACAGAATGTCTAATTTAAAATAATGTCTAATTTAATGGTTTTGGAAAACTAATAGGATTGATGACGTTTCAATTTTGGACAATAATAGTGGCTACTGAGTACACGCCGAATATCTGAAGATTGACGCGTCACCATTTTCGCGGCGTCTGGCGGCCCCACGAAGCAAATCACCAGGATGGCCCCGCACTGACCAGCGGTGCCTTTATACACCGCGGCGAGCGGAACAGAGGAGGGACTAGTAGTGAAGTGTTTGTCAGTGAGAGTGTTACAAGTATGTGGAAGTTAATATAAGTAAGGTGACACATTGGCAGTATTTTGGGTTCCTCCCCTGCCAGATAGAGAACAGATACCACACTAGTGCACCTGGCGACGTCCCGGCTTTGTTTCCCATGGGTTCTCTCCCGGACTACAGACTGCGACCCAGCGTGGCTACGGACTTTTCTACCGAACTTTATCTGTCGAAGACCGCTCCTCCAAGCGAGGGCACTGTCCTCGGCGACCACGGCTTTCCGGCTGCCTTTTGGCCACTACGACCTGGCTACCGTCGGACCCAGTGTAGTTTCATTACGTGGCGTGTTTAATAAATGTTTATCTGTCATCTACTTAGACTTATTTGTCCTAATACACAACAGTTTCCCTTGCCAATCCATTTTCGTATTCATGATTTGGTGACACGTCAAGAACGTGAATTCAATCTAGATCACCGCCGGAGAGCACAGATATAATTGTCACTTTTCTATTTTAATAGAAGTATGTGGAAGTTAATATATGCCTATAGAATCAACCCACGACAACCCACGCATAACCACTACTTCCACCCCCTGAAGGTATGAGATCGTAGCATTCATCTCCCCATAATAAGCTAGTCTTCACTGGTGCCACAAGGTACCGAACGCAGTGCTCACAAGTGAATACTTCATCGGCGCATAAAATATCCCTCGGGCTGTCATCATCACTAGCGCTGTGATACGGCGATGACGTAAGGCGCTTCGTATTCCCTGGCAAGCGGATCGTAAAAACGCAGCCGTGCTCCGCGCGCGCAGAATTCCTAATCCGCCGCGATCGTTTCCTCCGAAGGCGCCTCCGAGCGTTTTCCTGCAGTTCTGGCACGAGCCGAAGGAGACGGAAAGGCCGGATTATCTACATTCCGACTTCTCCTCTCCGCGCGTTATTATTTATTAAATAATCTGTATAATATGTCTTCGGTCAGAACAGGAGCGGTGGCTCAACTGATGTCACTGCAATACCGGGAGGTTCTAGGTTCGAGTCCCATCGGCGGTAGGATTTTAGACACTAGATTTTCAGCTAGGTCGAATTGAGTCGCTAACTGGAGAAGAATTCTGGAGACCGGCTGCTCTGATGAGAAGTTTTCCATAGTTTCTCCGAAACATCAGGCGCATGCCGGAGCGGTACCCTAACAAACGGACCACGGACCGCACGCGATCTTTCCTTCCTCTTCCTTGTTCTATCCTCCTCCTTCCTTACACATACTTATACTAACATTCACTACACTACCACACATGCCGGGAGACTGGTCGGAGACTTAGAACTTGTCCCGGATGGGGCAGTGCCCCGCTGGTGGGAGATACCTGGTTGAAGAAAACCCCGTTAGCCGACCATAGGTCGGCGCCGGATCTGGCCATACATCGGGGGAAGACCACCGACACCTCCCGAGCAAAAGCACGCACTAAACTTACGGGACTCTTGACCATAGTAGTTGACGCGCCCGGAAACAATCATTTTACGGTCAGTTGAACTGTTTATTCTGCTACCTTCTTTTCTTCTTCCTGACGTTACTGTCAGATATGTGTTGCAATGTTTCACCGCCGGTGAATACCGAATACATTATAGGAATATAACCGTTACGTTATACGAATATATTATATATTACCGAATACGTTACCGAATATATTTGTAAGCTATTTCTAAGAAGTGATTTGTGTCGTCAATATACTCGGCAATTTTAATAGGTAAATCCTGTAAACAAATTACTAATAAAATTGAAAAATTGAATACCGAATATAGGGTGGGTTTTGTTGGAACGTACTATGCCTCAACGTTGACCCGACCCGGATTTAGGTGATGAAGGGAAGGTGAAAATGATGATTAAGGCTCGGAAATTAATGCTGTGTCAAAAGGAGAAATATGCACACAAATATGCTCTAACATTGGTAAAATATGCTCCAGAAGTAATGAAATACACTCTAACTATTAATTTTTTTATGTATTCATGAAGAAATACAAAAATTTCAATTTTAAAAATTAATTTTGCATTTTTGTCTTTTTCCATGGATCATTTTTTAAGGAAAATGTAAATGTCTGTATCATCGTCGAAATATCAATTTGAATGCCACAAACACTTTATCAAAGAAACAATATAACATCATTCATAATTATAACGAATTGTTTCCGGATAACATCACCATGATATCATCTAAAAGTTTAGACAAATACTTCTGCAAGGAACGAAAGACACTCCCAACGATTTTCCATTAATAGCAGTCGCATTCAAATTTGCGAAGTACGCTTTTCGGTTTGAGGAGACAAATATGTATATTAATTGAAATATCACGAAAAATGTGCCACATTAAGAACAAAAAAGCAATAAAGTATTAATAATAACTTGAATGTAATGGAAATATGAGGCATTAACACAAAATGTACCAAATAAGCACTAATATGCTATATAAAATCACCGAATTTCTGTTCGTTTGATTGTGTTTTGTGGACATTTGTTAATTAGCATATTATAAATGTCATAATTAAAAATATGATTTTTCATATACTTCCGGGACTTAATGATGATGAAGGAATGAAAGATTGCTTGTGTGAATAGTGTGTTTCTCAAGCATTCACCTGGAAGTTACCAGAGAAAGCATGGAAACCTCAGATCAAAGCACACGGCTTAAAAAATCTATTCCAGATCGCTCCATGCACTCAATTATATTAAACACATCAAATTACTTTCTGACGCATTACCGGGGTCGAAAACGCGACCTCCCAATGCTCCAAACGTAAAGATTTCCTTTTTCTTTCGCCGCTACCGGTGAATACCACGCTCTTTCTACTCTTACAATCTTCTTTGTTCGTTCGAGATCACAGTAAACAAGACTTTCGCAACAATCAGTGGTTCCCGCAAAAATTGGCTGTTAATATAAATGGTTTCTTAATGAATGTTATGAAATTATTGGAAGCGTAAATCAAATAGAATTGTGCTTATTTCTACGAAATGAACTAGTGTTCCTTTAATTACCATAAATGACCAAATAAACAACGTATTTAGAATCATTTGCCTATCTTGGCTATTTAAGATAATTAGCATATCATAAAGGGGCAAAAGCATATCAACAAATCACACAGTTCATTTCACATCACACCCTTGATTTGTCACTATCTCTCTCAATCAGGACACTCACTTTGCGAACGAGCCGCATCAAACAAGCAAAGCAGTAAATCACAATTTGTATTTTGCAGAAAGTTTACAGCAGGGCTGTCTGACAAAAGAGCAACCCTTTTATTTGGAATTCTCGGGTGTGGCTTGCTTCGCTAGTCCGTAACAAATTCTCACAGAATGAAGCCGTGAATTATCATATTATAAAAATCCTGTGAAACGGGATAAACGAACACATTGTATCATTACGAAATATTTATTAAAATAATTTGTTTTCGACTGAAACAGAAAGTAATCCCCTGTGAGATAAACAATTGTGAAAGTTCTTATTCCAAGAACCCTGACTGTACCCAGCGCAGTGACTCAGGTCGTACCGCGCTGACTTCGATTTGGGAGGCCAGGTTTCAATCCCCTTCCGACCATCCTGACCGGGGTTTTCGTGGTTTTCCTCGGTCATCCAGGCGAATGCTGGGATGGTTCTAGTGAAAGTTCAAGGCCGCGAAACCGGCGTCGCTAGCCGAAATCGTTAACTACGTGAAGTCACGAAGGTTAAGAGAATTCGAGACAACGCGGGTTCTTGGTTGGCTGATCGAGTAGGAATCCCAGGATCTAACGGCACCGAAGCCAATTGCCATTTACGGGATATATAAAGGTGAAACAAAACAAAAACTGTCAATTGTTACGTCGTAGGAAGGGACTAAATCAGCAGTAATATCAACTGCTTTTCCACTTCCTTTTGCAATACAGTCAAATCTACCTTGAAGTGAACGCTCAATGAAGATCAATCTACAAAGTATGCCGGTCCGGTCCGCTGACCGCTTTAGTGCGACAGTCGCTTAAAAAGGGGAGTATTTACATATGCTTTATAGAAAAATCAATCAGTTCAACGTTAGTGGAGGTAACTGCTTAATTCAGGTGGCCGTTTGAGCAGGTTTTCCTGCATTTAAATATCAGGCTGGAATAGGAAACAGGGGAACGTCCCGTATGGTAAATGCTTTTACGTAGAAAAAAATACTATAAATACTCAGTCTATATACCCACTGAGACTTTCTCGCTATGGAGTAGAGAGAAAGTTATGTATTGCTGCGCGAAAGAAAGGCAAATTTTCGGTAGAAGAACTCGTGGTAAGGCACGTAACACGTGGTGTAACTAGAATCCGTGTTTTGTGGGTCCTAAATGCCGAAAAATCGAATCGTCCGTCTGTCCGTGTGTCCGTCTGTCTGTCCCGTCTGTATGTCTGTTAAGAATGCTAGCAGCTAAACCGTTCTGTCCATTTTCTCCAAAATTGTAATTCACCGATCGATCTGGCTAATGTTGCGGCCCCTTGAATTTGAAACCGATATTTTAATTTTGCGGAGTCTTAACATTAAGCCCTTGGGACATTTTCGTAATTTTCAAAATATCTATTCATCGTTTTTATTCAATTTTGATGTTGGATAGCGTAAAGAAAGTTTAAAAGAATGGTGCAGATCTCTCTTTTGTTGAAAACTGAAAAAATCGCAAAAGTTGAAAATGTTTTCGGCTTCTTCCTACAGCTAAAATATTAAAGATAGAGATATTTTCCTCAATAAAATCAGTTCCTAGCAGATAGATTTTGAAATTAGGTCATGTACAATTTTTCGAAAATTTGAGTATCTTTTGCGGAAAGTACGTGCTGCTTTAGCACCATTAGGTTTGAAAAGGAATGTTTATTTTTGAAAAGAAATGTGCATCTCAACAAACACAGAGAAGCGGTTCTCTTCACATATTAGATTTTTTAACACTCTTGAGGCTTGAGGAAAAATATAATAATAATCCTTCGATCTTCTATCTTTAAGGTATTCTATAGACACAGAAATATCATTAAATCGTTTTTGCTTATGAACTACAGCCTTATAAATTAGATCATGGAACATGAAACATAATACTCTATCTTGTAAACATTACATTTATTATTCAAATGAAAACCGTACATGAAGTAATCTGTCGCCAACCAACATTTTGCGCCTAAAACCGACTTGTACAAATACTCACATTATCCATTCAGTCAGTGCTAGAGATGCAATTATATCAGTATTTTTGTTACAATTCCAGTATTGCTACAAATGCACAAAATGTTCTTTTCATTTTGCACTTTGATGGATTTCATTTCACTTTTTTTTATCTAATCGGCAGTTGCGATAAATACGTACCCGGAAAACAACAGGCATTTGTGTTAGCAATTAGAATACCAATCGGAGAGAGAGAGAGACGAATTTTAACAACCTGTATTTTTGGAACTACATAACGAAAAAAATTGGTTTGCTAAGGAAACATTTCTAAATGACAGTGATCGGAAGTTTAAGTATCTCTTTCGTTTACATGTTTTTATGAGGTTTCATTCGCTACATATGCATTAAGTTTTGCTACGGCCGATAAAACAAAAAATAAAAGTATTCACAGAAATATATTCTATATTTAATTGATTTGAAAAAATAAAAATAAAACGAGAAAAGAACGAAATAGCTCTTAATTTTTTCTTTAAAAAAAGAAAAAAATCTTTTTACCTCAATCTCAAGTCTTATTTAAATAAAGGAAGTAAATACACATGACTTTATGAAGACAGTAACTTTATACACTGGTCAGTATGTGCCACAGACACCATCGGAGGAATATTTTTCAGCTGATAGCTCGCAATTGTTTCATGAACCATGAAGAATTCATCATTGTTACCTTTTGGATACGAGAAAGCGTCGTGCCGCAAGAAGGTACCACGGGAGGACGGGTCCTCGAACCGGCGCTGACGGCTGTATTGACCACGCCCACTGCGACCACCTGGCCTCCACCCTCGGACACTACGACCGACTGGCGGAGCTGGCTGCCGTTGCGGTGACGCATTTGCATGCCGACTCCGCACCGCCGCTCCGTGCTCTGGAGCGGCTAAAATCCTCGCCGTAATTGCAAATGCGAATGCGTTTTCGAAGAAATTTGTAACAAAGGTTACACGCATAGATTAGAATTAATGATTATCAAACATAAAACATTACCTACTTTTTCTTAACAATATTCTTAACTAATCGTGACAAGTGTCTTGTATTCCGAAATTCAAAATATGTTTTAAAACACTTTTGTTGCACTGCGAGCAAGGTCGACAACTCAAGGAATTTGAACGATTCTAGCAACAGTAAGCCTACGAGACCGTGATGAATATAAAATCGGTTGAAATACCATTTTCGAGCCATTTTTGAGCTATTCAATGTCATCCGAACAAGATTGGAAAATTCAAAATTCCGAATGTACTCTTTAAATATTCCTATTACGGCCAGATAGTTGGCAAGTTTGTACCAGTGGGCGGCTGGCAGCGGGACAAGCGGCGATGATGGATGGTGGCAACGGCGGTGGACGTGGCGGTGACGAGGGTGGTGACGATGGTTGCAACGGTGGCAGCGGCGGGGAACGTGAGAAGAGTCAGGCAGGCCATGTTGCAGGCCATTGTTGGGATGCGGTGATGATAGTAATGAAGATGACAACGTGGCAGCGATGACTGTAGAAGACAGATGGTTGGGATGCCAACAGCCGCGATGGAGAATGAGGTGGGGGAGGTGATGGCTGCGGCTTTATTTGCGTTGATGCCAATGCAGGCGTTTGGTGACGGCGGGGCGACGACTGAAACGGTGGACCGTGTGGGTTGGGGGCAGAGGGGATGACGGTGACGGCGTTGACTTTGATTGATTGAATTTTTCGTGTTTACGGGTATGTCAACTGCTTTGGTTATTAGTCCCGTTAGTGTAGTGCATGTTTTTTTCTCGGGAGATGGCGGTGATCTTCCCCCGCTGGATGGCGAGATCCGGCGCCGACTTGCCGTCGGCTAGTGGGGTTTCTCCCTAACCAAGACTCTCCCACCAGCGGGGCACCGCCCCAGCTGGGACAAGCTCTAAGCTCCAGACCGGTCTCCTAGAATATGTGGTAGTGTAGTGCACGTTAGTGCAAGTGTGTGTGTGTAAGGGGTGAGCACAGGATAAGGAAGAGGAAGGAAAGATCGCGCGCGGTCCGTGGCCCGTTTTTTAGGGTACTGCTCCGGCATTCGCCTGGTGTTTATCGGAGAAAGCACGGAAAACTACCTATCAGAGCATCCGGCCGCTAGAATTCTCCTCCAGACAGCGACTGAATTCGACCTAGCTGAAAAGCTAGGGTCGAAAATCCTGCCGCCGTGGGGAGTGTAATCTAGGACCTCACAGCCAGAGGCACTGCAGTGACATCAGTTGATGCACTCAGCTACCGCGCCCGGTGCGGCGTTGGCAGTGACTGCGAGGATGTTATCTGCAAATACACCGACGACGCAATGGGTCAGCTCGCGCTCCAAGGTTTCTCTTTCTAGACACGACTCGAGCACGGTGACACGCGAATAAGCTCATGTCACAAGCGTAGCCAGGGAACTATAGTGCACTACAGTGCTCCTAAGCATCGAAGCACATACTGAAAAGTGTTTGATTATTGCAACAGTGACACCAGGCAGCAAGAATTCTTTGGTGTTCATGGCATTAAGTAGACCCATTTCTTAACTAAAAGTCTTGCTCGATGAAGAAGGGTAGACCCTGGAACCGATTTGCTCTCGGCTGTCCCACTATTGTCTCCAGCGAGATACGGCTTCAGGTTGTTTAGAATTTTACGTTTTTTATGTTGTTCTAACACTCTTTCATGGCGTTTCTCTTTAAAACCTTTCCAAGTTTGCATACACTAAAATGTGTAAAGAAAATATAACCCATCTGATATTTGATGCAATCCTTATACAGCAGAATTTTGAGATTGTGATTGAATGAAAGAGCAAGTTAATGTTCAAATGGCAACAGTTTCTTTAATAAGTCTCGCAAAAGAAATTAAAATAAAACGTCATTAAAAAGGTTTATCGCAAGTAATTGAATTTGTCAGTGCATCAATTCGTTCACGTTCAATCACGTTCTGCATAATTTCTTTGTTTACTGAAAAAATAAACCAGTACTTCTTGTTTACCCAATAGATGTAGTATACTACTAATAATTGTCTACTACTCAGTAGAGAAACGCCTTAAAACGTCTCGTACGTGGAACAAATGGTGATATTCGTGCTGTGTGGTACAATAAACCGCTTTGGGAATATTCAATATTCAGAAGAGAATTTGTCTTTAAAGTACTTATGGTTATTGTCCCTCCATCTTTTATCAACATTTCATCTGGAAATTTCATCTTTTGTAATTTTACTTCAATAACAGAAAAGAGGACATATGAAAACATTTTCTTTCAAAAATACAACATAAAACCGCAATATAAAACGAATATTTATTTCTCTCGAAAACGCGGTTACAATGTTATTCTCCGTGCTCTCTTACAAACAAATCACAGGCTATAAATCATTTTATTCTGTTCCTGACAAACAACGGGCGCCTACACGTGCTCTCTATTGTACGAGAACGCCACGGAAAGGGTCCATAAGAAACGAAGCCTTATGTGCAAGAAAAACCGTTATATGAATAAAACAGTGATGCCTCCTTAAGAATTACCTCTCGCCCTGCTCCTCCTTGTACCTTAGACACACACACACACACACACACACACACACACACACACACATACACACACATGCACGCGCGCGTTCAGGAGCGTGCGTATGAAAGCAGCTCCAAAAAAGTTATAACGTCACAACTCCTCTCCGGCATTAGCCATAACGCAATGCGCGAAGCGACGCTCACAAATATCCAAGCGCTTTTCACAACTGCATGGAAACAAAAGAAATAATAAGCGCGCAACGGTCTTATCGTGGGGCGTGGTCGACAACGCAATGGCGCAACGTGCGTGGTTAATGGGAAGACACCCCCTGAGCCGAGAACCCCATTTCTCGGTCTCCCCCCCCCGTCTCGCTTCCCGTCGCGAGAGAGGGTGAGCCGTAGTAATTAGTAGGCCGCTCCTTGATGAAGCTGATGAAGTTTCCGTTGATCGTAATGATTCGCGGGAACCGCTGAGGAGAGGGCGAGGCGGTGGTGAGAGCGACATCGCAAGGGAGAGTTTTTGTGACTGTGAGAATAACAGCGACCGCCCCTGCTTGGAGGGGAGAGAAAGGAAGTGTGGAGGGTGGCAGCGACAAGGCGAGGAGAGACGGAAGAAGAGGGAAGAAACAAGAGGAGGTGGCAACACTGGAAATAAATGCTGTGTAGGGAATGTGGCATGATAGGCGAGTCGGGAAGAGATGTGTAAAAGAGATATTTGACCTTCGTTAACCTTGAGTCTATTTGGGGTCTTTTCTGACCCCAGGGGCAAATAATGTTTTACAACTCTCTGAAAATTAATCACATTAACTTCTCCTTTTAGATACGCTATTTACGTCCAATTTTGGGTGTGTTTTAATGTTTTGAGATTTTTAAGTTTTCTTGCTTTCAAGTAATTTATTTTTTATGCGGCTGGGGTCGAAATGCTCCCAAATAGATTCCACGTTACACGTCTAAATTTTAAGAAACATTCGAAACACGCGCCCATTTCCGTTTTTATAATATTGTTATTTCTGAATGAAAATTGGCGTATTTGTCTATTACGAGTTAATAGCTTTGTATCAGACATTCTCATGCTGGTATGGTAGCCACCTATGTATAGTTATGAGGATATGCTACAATGTTTTTTTGGGAAATATTTTTCTTTTTTTTTATAATGATATAGTGAATGAAGTAAATGAATAGCATCATTTTCTTAATTAATGATTCCAAACAGCATCCGTGCATAAAATACAGGTAAACTAATGGCTAATACGTGTGGGGTTAAATCTGACCCCAGAGTCCGCGTTTCTATTGGAGAAACAGAATCGAAGATTTAATATGTGTATGAATATTATACTCACCATACACAAGCATGTATTATCGATAGCTACTAATAATAACATCTATACGAATAGTTTTTTAAAAGTTATTTGCATTCGGAAGATAATTTCATATGAGATTTATTACATTTGCACAGACGGCGAATAAAAATTGAAATTCTTCCAGCTTATTGTAAATCTTTGTGCGCAAGTAGCGTGTGAATGTGTAGTGAATGGTCTTACAACAAAAGACATCAAGAGCAGATATCAAGAGATAGATATTTACAAGACATTGACATATATCGATATGAAAGTAATTTCTCAAATGTGTTAAGAGCAGGTTGGTTAAGACTTGTGCAAATAATATTGTCTCATACGAGTCCTAAATGTGTATAATGCGGTAATATACAGAAAATAGAATTATCAGTATGAAAATACACAATATTAATGTATTAAATGCTCAGAATTGACATTAATGTGAAAATTTATATAAGGGGCCATACAAAAAATGATACAAATAATAAAAACAATCAAACAGTTATTACTCAAACAGTTTGGATATTTAATGAGAATATACGAGGACACTTTGATTAAAACCGAACTTACACTTGCAAAATAGTTTTTTTACATAGAATTTACACATTTAATTTTCATACTTAAAATGTATCATAAAATTAATCTCCATTATATTATCAATCTTGTCAATTTATTAAATAGTTATTAAATTGAGGAATATATTAAATACGATATAATATATTATATTTACTGTTTCAAATGCATTATGATATGGAAAGTAACTTTGAGGTAAACAGTTTGAGAATGCACATCTTAGATACGCAAGGATTGCAATGAAAGATATTTTTACTTGTATTCATTCTCTCAATTGTCAATGTTTTAATGTTATTTATTCTTGTGACGCAACCAAACTTTCGTGAGAATAACTTCCTTCGTATAGATTGCGATGTTTATGTTTCATAAATGTTGGGTCGCACCACATGAAATTACCCTGTGATGTATAATGCGTCAGTTGCTTCGTGGAATTCGATGTGATTTTGAGGCGTCCGAACAGCACTCCTTAGATGACTTAACGTGCTTCTGAATTATCACGTAATATTGTTTTTTTTTTATTTATTTATTTTACGTCAAAAAAACAGTTAAAAACTGCGTATGACTTGCTATGGGGAAAAGTGAATTGTGTGCACATTTTCAAAATTCTGTGATCCCTACACTAAGTCATATACTACTTAAATTTTGAATTTTTGAAAGGGAGAAAAAAAACAAAAAACTCCCATGTAATAAAATCTATTTTCAAGGATAAACAAGCAATAAATTTTGAATTTTGAAAGGGAGAAAAAAAAACAAAAAAACTCCCATGTAAAAAAATCTATTTTCAAGGGTAAATAAGCAATAAATTTTGAATTTTGCAAGGGAGAAAAAAACAACAAAAAAACTCCCATGTAATAAAATCTATTTTCAAAGATAAATAAGCAATAAATTTTGGCTCTTATAACTTCCTGCCGCGACATGGAAACGATAATTTGAATAATTGTATTTCCCACTGAATTCTAGAAGACGTGCACAGAAAATGAAGTTACATTTATGTCCAGAAGCAAAACAAGGGGCCATCTCAGCATTTGCTCAATGGATCAGGGAAACTGGACGAAAAACCTGATCGAGATGGGGGTCATTGACCCGGAAGCTGTAGTACAATAGTTGTTACAGGTTGTTTATACTTATTTATACAGTCCAAAAGGTAAATAATGCATTATGTATCATTGTTAAAATTAATGTTACTTTTCTTGTGATGCTCAGTATAGTCTAATTGTATAGAAACAGTTATGCAGCAGAAACGATTTCACTTGGGATTTAAACTTTTCTATTGAATTTAATCGTTTAATGTCATCTGGCAAAGTGTTGTAAAATAATGTACATGTATTGTATGTGAATTTTTGTAATGAGCTGTTGATACTGTCACCTGATGAATATGATTTCTACGTCGAGTGTTATAGTAATAGACTTCGGCATTTTCTGAAAAAATATTCCCGCCCTTGAGCAAGTCATTTTTTACAAAAACCACTGATTCGTAAATAAAAAGACACGGTAATGGTAGAATTCCTAGATTAATGAAGAGAGGCTTACATGAATCACGTGGGTGGGATTTGGTTATTATTCGTACAATTCGTTTTTGTAATCTAAAAGTCTGGGAGCTATAAGATGTATTTCCCCAGAATATTATGCCATATCTCAGGCGGGAATGAACATTCGCGAAGTATACACAACGAGCAGTATGAAGGCTGACTGAATTTGCAAGAATTCTGAACGCGTAGCATAATGAACTTAATTTTGTGTTCAATTCATTTAAATGGACGTTCCATTTAAGGTTTGACTGAATTGAGAGACCTAAAATTTTGTTGCCTTAACATCAGTCAATGGTACACTGTTCATTTTCAATGGAGCACAGAATTGTTTATTTGAAATGGAAAACTGCATTAAAACCGTTTTCTTTTCGTTTACTATTAATTTGTTATTTCGGAACCAATTTGAAACATCTGATATTGTACTATTTACGGTTTCTTTATTGCAAAGGATGTTCGTATCATCCGCAAAGAGAACCGTTCTTCCGTTTCGAATCGTCGAGGGCATATCGTTTACGTAAAGTAGGAACAGAATAGGGCCTAAAATCGATCCTTGAGGAACTCCACATGCAATGGGCAAAGAGTCGGAAAGGTGCGTACGTAATGTTCCATCATTCCAGTAAGGTATTTCAACTCTGAGATCGTTGTTTAAGGTACGAACATAACCAATCTAGAGCAATACCACGGATTCCATATGAAGGTAATTTTGAAAGTAAAATGTCATGATCAATGACGTCAAAAGCTTTTGAGAGATCTAAAAATAATCCAATAGGTGCCTCGTTTTGATCCAATGATGAGGCGACATCTTTAAGAAAAGAAAATATAGCTGTTTCCGTTGATTTTGATTTTCTAAATCCATGTTGGCAATCTGAAAGCGCGTCGGGTTTAGTGAGAAAGGTTTCCATTCGTACGTAAAAAAGTCTCTCTAATATTTTTGAAAAAACTGATAGAAGAGAAATGGGCCGATAATTTTGAATTTCATTTTTGTTGCCTTTTTTGAAGAGCGGCTTAATTTTAGCTGTTTTGAAAATATCTGGAAACGTTCCAGTGCATAAAGATGCATTAAATATGTGAGTTAACGATGTATAATGGCATACGCACAAGTCTTTAACAAAGAATCCGGGAATTCATCTAAACCGGATTAACCGGAATTTATCATTACCGGATACATCTAAACCGGAATTCATCATTATAACATGATCACGTAAAAGCCCAGAAACGAGTTTTGCCGTCAATGAAGGAGTTTTTAATAAGATTTCAAGATAACAAGCCCTTTATTAAGAGAAAATATCTTCACCGTTCACATGACGTTTGTGTTCGACCACATGGGAGATGTTAAAATTATTGTCGTCATTATGCCGATAAATAGCAACTTCCAAACAAGTCCATTATTTCTGTTATCGGCTGTGTACCGTTCCATACTTTTCTAATACTATCTTCTAATGAGAAAATATCGCGTAAGCAAGAAATATATAATCTTGAAATAAGTGGACTATGTATACGCCATCTTTAGCTATGACTCATCGTTTCGATTGTTATAGAGACGACGAACTGTTAAATCGCTAGTGGACGCCGCGCGTTAAGAGTGAGTCGTTCCTCTGTTGAGTTGCCTTGTGGCGAACAGAGCAGAGCTACGAAAAGTCATTTTCGTCTCATATGACGTATAGTTTCTGAACTTCAAATATGATTTTAATTTCTCTTCTTCGTGGTATTTACATTTACTAGCATGTTTGTGAATGTGGCATTGACATAATCATTTAAATGAAATTTAATTATAGATATAGAAATGTAATTGACCATTTACTAGTCCAGTTGGGTCGCAGAAACCCAAACTCTTTTCTATTGCTATATATAATTAAAACACTGAAATGTCAGTGCTACTCCTACCTATATCCGTAAATTATTTCTGAAGATAGTAACTAAGTTTAAAACATATTATAAGAAGTCTAATTTTCATTAATTTCATAACGTATTGTCCATAAATTCTTATTCTCAGACATTCACGTTCTGATTGTTCGTGCTACCATCTAGTTGTCTCCTCAGAAGCGTGAAGAAACAAGTTGGCTTTTATGCCATCTCTGAATGTTTTGGGGAAGCTCTGCAACCAGTCTAGCAGCATGGTAATGCGAAGAAGTATAATTTATTTTCATCCTTCGTAATCTCTTAATTATTGTCTTCATATTGCTTTTCAATGAAGTTCATTTTGTTATACCGAACAAACACCATCACTATGTGCGCAGACCCATATCAGTATTTTCTCTAAAAAATAATATTGTAAATGCAATAATACCTATAATTGTCACAATCTCATGCATCCAAAAGTAATGAAAATTTTCTTATTCTTAGAAATTACATCCTTATAATTAGAAATTATTGTAGAAAATTGCAATATTAACTTTTCCTCCTCGAATGTACGAAACCTGATTTGTTGAATTACTTTACATTCCTCGCATTTCGTCTGAATGTAAATGCCGCAGATCAATAAATTTCCTTCATCACAGAAAACTAGTGATGAATGCTGAAGAGAAACGCCAGAATTTGCTAATCAACGTGAAATTGGGTCGTATATTAAGATCACAAATAAATCAAAATGAGACAAGCGATCGGTCACGTTCAGAAAGACTGTCCTACTCGCGTACTCATGATATTAATAAAGTCTCTCATAGGGTTCCACATTCTAATAAAATGTTGCAAATAATGTCATTCAACACAGAACGACAGTGAAGAATACTGAAGGAAAACGTCAGAATTTGCCAGAATCATTAACAAATAGGAAAAAGGAAAATTAAATATATGCATTAAAGATAAATATACTTTATTCGTATAAATATTCTCTGTTTGTTATACATTTTAAATAAAGAACGCAAAATTAAAATATTATTACATTTATATCACACCAAATTATATGAAAGTAAAGCAATATCTTGATTTTCTGCTCTAATAAATTTTCTTTGGAATATTAAAAATGTGTCAAATAGTAATAATAATAATAATAATAATAATGATAAATAACAATTAATAATAAAAGATATAATAATAATATTAATAACAATAATGGCACCAAGCTCTTAGAATTAGATCCAGCAAATACAGAAAATATACAATATACAATATACAGAAAACACCTTTCCTCGTGTTAAATATTATGCATTTGATCCACTTTAGATTTTTTGGAATGGAAACTATACAAAATCTGTATTTATTAAACTAAAAGCAATGAAGAGAAATTCAGAGTTTTCTTTAAAAGAAATCCAAGAGATTGTCATAAACATTGCAGATTACATGCATTCGCTTCTCGGGGAATCCAAGGACACATTTCCTCTCTTTCACGTTCTATCACGATATTTTACCTCTTGAGTTTGTTGTTCTCTGTGGAACACGTCGCGTTGTGATTTTCGTTTGCCTCCGTTATATCCGTGTGCCTCCGTTACGGGGCGTATGGAAGCTCCACCACAGTATATTGTCAAATGCTGCCCTTGATACCCTTGCAGTCGTGACGAGATAGGGGTTTGGCCTCACGAAGTAGTTGCTTACAAAATTTTGCTTTCTTAAGAGTAATGGTTCTCAAAGTAGGGACCGCGAATCCCCGGGAATCCGCAAAGATATGTTTTGGGGACTGGGAATGTTATCCAGATGGTATGAAAGAAGTTCCTGAAGTAGGAACTTACGAATTTGGGTTAATATCATAAGGGATCCTTACCACCACCAGTATAAAGACTAATAATAACGAAAGTATATAATAAAAAAACGAATATAAGTGAACTGGCACTTTCGTAATTCACATTGCATGAATTACTTACAAGACGTGTCCAAATTTAACGTAACGAAAGTTATATTTTTAATACTTTAACGATCGCTTTCGTTTACATACATGTATCCCTTTGTTAGTTCTGGATTAGTTGATAATGCTGATGTTCGCATAAAGAAAAAGATAACTTAAACTGAGGTATTCTTCGCAGTACCCTTATAGAAACTTCAATTAGTGGGTCGGGTGGCAAGGTGTTAAAGGATGTAAGAAGCAATTTCTGAAATATTTAACTGTAAGTATAAACGTATTCATACTAGCTAAAATATCCGCCTCGTATGTGGTGGAGAAAAAATCAAATTCAACTTATATAGCTTAATTGCACAATATAAAGCTTTGCACACAAAATAATATTTACTTCGTTTGCTTATAATAAATTTTTTGAGAGAAAATTGAAATACCGAAAATGCCTTCTACGTCCTTGCGTGAGCGTGCGCACGAGAAACACACAACAGTGGTGGTTTTGACTTACACGAACATTTCAACCCAGGATTCCAAAGACGTTAACATTCACACAAAGAAAAACGAATGAAACCTCAGTCTTTAAAAATTAGGTTTTCTCGGAACGTTGTGAAGGAGCACAAAAAACCTGTAATTACTTTGATATTTGAACTCTCCACCTCACTCAAGCTCACATACTATATTTTGTAGCGACTTCCAACTGTAATTGAACACATCACCGAGGAGTTGAAGCTAGCGACTTTGTGGTGAGGTGGAGAGACGACGAGGCTTGAGCTGCGCGCAGGCATTTCCCTCTCTCATATTTCGCTCTGTCGCGCGACTACTGCAGCTTCCACTGTCGCAGAGACAAACTGGACACAGTGGGCCTAATGACTCAAAAATCTCTCTCTCTCTCACACACACACTGTGTATATATATATATATATATATATATATATATATATATATATATATATATATATATATACACTATTAGCAGTTAGATATATGTGGGCAACCTAAAACTTCGTAATTAGAACTGGTTAAATAAACTTCAGAAGATGAGTACTGGGAGATTTCTCAAGCAGGTCTATAAGAATAGCTCAAATAGAAAGAAGAAATAAGGAATTAATAAATGTTGCTACTGCTTCAGCTCTTGTTGCTGATGATTTTTACACATTTTGAATAGATTTATTAAATATAGTTTTGCTTATTTCGAATAAGGGGATTACAAATGAGGTATTATCTTTATGCAAGTCAATATAATGAGCGGACAAACTCAAATGAATAGAACACTCGCGGAGGATGAACATCGAATCTAAGGCCTATAAACCAAAAATTTTGGGGGAAGACCCAAGAATATATTCTTCGCAAGGCCACTTTCCCACATCAATCCAACATAAAGCTAATAGTGATGTAACAGGATTTTACACACACCATATTATTTTACATTAGGGGTTCAATGAACGTCGTTTTGTGAGTGAATAACCTGTATTTTATCCATCGTATTTTCTTACTGTGCTCATCTTTTGGCCAATTTTGGACCAGGAAATCTTAATTGATGTAAAGAATTTTACGCATTGAGTAATGAAGAGTCAATTCCCCATTTCAAACTTCGAAACTAACGAGAAATTCATTATTACTGGGCGTTACTCGATTTTCATTGGTTTCCCTTAAAACCGATGTATTGATTAAACACTCTCCACTTAAAGGGAACTACAAGGAAATGAAGGTTCGGTGTCTTGAGATTCATTAAAATATTGCATATCGTATTTTACCATGCACACCATTTGGGCCATTTCATACGTTATTTGAGCGAGGTTCCGGGATTTTGCACGTACCGTACGCTTTGTACTGTGCACGCCGTTTGGCCCATTTGGGTCCAATGTGCGGCGGGCGGGTGGGCCAGCGGGCGGGCGGGTGGGCGGGCGGGCGGGCGGCGTGCCAGCTGGACGGCGCGGGTTCTATTCCTGTGTTCGCCCTGCGCAGCCAGCGCAAATAGCGCTGTCCGCCGCCGCCTCCTGCCTCAGCCTCGCCGCCTTCGCCTCCCGCCTCCCCGCCTCCGCCTCCCCGCCTTCGCGTCTCCACCTCCGCCTCCCCGTCTCCGCCTCCCCTGCCTCCCGCCTCAGCCTCCCCGACTCCGCCTCCTCGCCTCCGCGTCTCCGCCTTCGCCTCTCCACCTCCGCCTTCGCCTCTCCACCTCCGCCTTCGCCTCCCCTGCCTCCGCCTCCCCGCCTCCGCTTCCACGAATCCATACTGCACCTCCCCGCCACTGCCCCCATCTCCCCACCACCGCTTCCATCTTGCCGGTACCGCCTCCACCCTGCCTTCGCCTACCTCCACCGCCTCCCCGCGGCCACCGCCCAGCCACCTCCCCCTCCCCACCCCACCGCCACCCCCGCCGCCGCGCCGTTCCGCTGCCGCGCGTGTCGGTCGCCGTGGCGTCGGTTCCCTGGTCTGTCCCCCTGGGCCGCTCTTGTGGCTGACAGACGCCGCCTGCCGTTGCTGTCCCTCGAAGGGCGGAAATCACGGAAATGTACATTTCAGAAAGTGAGCACGCGCAGCGCCCAGGGCCGTGTTCATGTCTAAGAGTGGGCGAGTGTGGTGGTGTGAGTGGGAAACGACACATTATCGTAGTGAAATCCAATTAATGCCTTACTTGGCACGCGAAGCGAACCTGTAGCCTTCGACTTTATTGGTCGTAGCTTCATACCCGTACGCTGCCAAAGCTGGCCAATCGTGGTTCAGTGATGTCACTTGACCACTGAACATGGGCGGATGAGATGAAGTAGAGTATGGGGAAGTAGAGAAATTTACACCCACAGAAAATTCGAAGCTCTAAATTTGAAATCACATAATTGATAATAAATGTAGCATTTCACAGGACAATATGCAATAGCAATACATATGCAGCATTTCAGCATATATTAAATCAAAGATAAGATAAAATAAATATAAATACGGTAGACTTCATAAATATCTTAGTTTTAAATAAGTTAAATTTAATTACGTATCGTAAGTTGCAGACCAATGAACTTGAGCGTTATATATTTGAAGCTGTGATTATTTCTCTTGTCAAGACGCATACTATTTTTATTGCGATAGTTTTTTGCATGCACATACTATAAGAAAATCAACATTTTACTTATATGAACATTAAAGTAACACAAATGAGAACAGTGCCTTAGAAACTGCGCTCCATCAACGAAAATAAATGCGATGTGACCTATGTGAAGGGAGAAGAGCCTGTAAAGGAGCTTGTGACACGATGAACTTCTCATCTTCCTGCAGCCCGCAATGTTACTGGACTAATAGATGTGCTAACGACCGACTTCTGTCTAAACAGTCCCGGTCACTGGCCGCTGCAGCCAACTCAGCTCGTCGCTCTCAACTCCGCGGTCAATAAAGTGTGTTCGCGTACCGTTACTTATTCTCGGTCTGTAAATGGCTGCCCATTAGTTCCTTTACAATTTATTGGTAAAAGAGATTTATATCTGGGCGTGGGAGAAGATCACGTATCACTTCTCTGACAAATTTACGGAAGTAATAGAATCGGATATACATTTTTAAAATGTCTTCTAATACCAGGTAGCATTGTAAGTTTTCTAACTAGAAAAATGTTCTAACCGAAAGGTGTTTATTAGGTAAAATTAGGTAGGGGAGTGCTTTTTTAATTCTATTCCCTTAATAGAATTTTCTACTGTAACATACAAATTATTAGATATTCAAACATTTGTTTTCATTCTCCAAATTACAGTCGTAAAATATTGTACAAATTGTTGTCTAACATTTTAAAAGAAATGCAGTTACAGTGCAGCTATTTAAAATCCCATTGTTTCGGCTACAAAAAGTTGTAAAATGTAGAGTGAAATACACTCTTATTATAATTATTGTTACTCTTCAGTTACTATATTTACGTTTAATCAAACATGCAAAAATTGGAATCAAAAAACCTTAACCTTACAATTACTACAAAAGTGGGGTTGCAGGTTGTTGTGAGATGAAGGCAGTGTTTATTTGAGATGCTTGCTTCCATACTACGTACATATCCAAATATGAGACCGCCCTGAAAACATTTTTTATACCACATGATTTCCAGTTTCAATCATTAAAATGAGGATAAAAACTCAGACATTAGTGAAAATTAGGGGAAAAATAAGGAATAAAGTTAAGTCATTTTAAAATAGGTTGTATAAATCAATTGTATTGGAAACTTAGTGTGTGTGCCCTCCTGTCAGCGCATCCCGCTTCTGTCCCTGCTTGTCATCACTCCCCACTCCTTGACCCGCGGGGGAGGCCTTGGACCCATTCCACGCCATTATATAAACCCCCGCGCCTCCTGCCGGAATGGCTGACGGGCGCGTTGCCGCACGGTATTCGAGCCGCGACCATCAGGGCCTTTTCCTTTGGCCGAGGAGCGACCGCAGCGCCGGAGTAAACACGCTGGCGCTGTGCTCTGATTCACGCCGCGGCCGTGGGCGACGCTGGGTCACAGAGTAAACACGTGTAGGCGCGATGCCCGTGCACGCCCCCTTGGCGTTGGGCGTGGACAAAGCATGCAGTTGTACTCGCGGATTTCTTGTGACAGTTTGTGTAGAGGGAAATGGTGTAAGGGAAAGAGGGAAATATTGCAAGTTTCCGAATATTTCGTTGCAGCCAATCGTCATTCACGTGAGGCGAGTTCGTAATCGCTGAATGCGTACAGAGAGAGAGAGAAAGACAGAGTCTGGGAGAGACAGACTGAAAGACCAGAGACTTAGAAAGACAGAGAGACAGACTGAGAAGGAGGGGGATAGAGAGAGAAAGAGAGAGAGGAAGAGAGAAAGAGAGAGAGAGAGCGAGAGAGAGAGAGAGACTGAAAGGCCAGAGAACGAGAGTGAGAGAAAAAGACTGAAAGGCCAGAGAATGAGAGAGACAAGTTGAGAGAAAGACTAGAGAGCGAGAGAGACAGAGGGTTATTGGGAAGAAAAGGGAATGTTCGATGGGTTAACAAAGAGTTGACAGATAATTTACATTAATTGTAACAGATATCCAAGTTAATATTATAATATTCGTATTATATTGGGATTTACTTTTCTTTTTCGATGCACAACACTCCATCAACAATATTTGTTTCAATCGTCAAATTGCTATTCACAGTATCTTACTTTGGAATCAAGTCGCCAGTCAAGTGCCTCATGATGTAGCAGTTCCTGCAAGAGTTAGATGAAAATTCGTCTTTAGCAATAAAATATCATCTGGGCTGAGTCTCAAGATACAGGGTAGCCGCGCTTGCAGGTTGCCGCCGGGGCCACTTCCGCAGGGTACTTCCATAGCTGCTAAGACTACGCAGGTTGGGCAAAGGGAGCACCGCCACCGTTCGTCCATCGACGAAGACTGTTTTTTCTGCATACCGCCTTAGGTGGCTCAGGCCATCGTTTGGTATCACTGCAGTGCTTCTCACCGGGACGTCCTAGGGTTTGAGTCCTGACGGTAGCAGGATTTTCGACACTGGCTACATAGCTAAGTCGAATTCAGCTGCTGTCTGGAGGAGAATCCTAGCGGCCGGCTGCTGTGATCGGTATTTTCCGCCGTTTCTCCGATTAACACCAGGCGAATACCGGAAAGGTGCCCTAACAAAAGCGCGGAATCTTTCTTTTCCTCGTCCTATCCATTATTATGCATTACCCTACCATACATGCGGAGAGACAAGTCAGGAATTTAGAACGTGTCACGGCTGTGACGGCTCCCCGCTGGTGAGAATACCCGTTTGGGGAAAACCCCGCAAGCCAACGGGAAGGTCGGCGCCGAATCTCGCCATCCAGTGTGCAAAGATCGACACCTCCAGCAATAAAATCATACACTACACTTACGGAACTATGACCTTAGCAGGTGACGCTCAGGACCACCAATCAATCAGTCAGTCAATAAATTAATTTTTCGGGTAGCCTCGAACGAATTACGAATCGCAGCGGATATAGCGACTTCCATGGCGCAGCGGGTCGCCCGAAGAGGGACGAATTGGGCTGAACAGGTGAGAAGGGTAGTGGAAGGAAGTGGTCCTGGCGATGCCCCGGGCCTTTTCCGGGCCACTGAGCCCTCAATCCCGCTTGTTGGGCAGGCTCGCTTTGGGTTATGTGCCATGAATCACCCCGCTCCCGCGGGCGCACCCTGGGTCACAGAGTAAACATGCGTGGGCGTTATGGCCGTCAATGGCCCAGTGGCATTGGTCTCGAAACAAGCTTGCAGTTGCACCCGTGGGTTATTTTCCCTGTCTGCGTGGGTTCATTTGGAAGAAATTGAGTTCAAGATATGTATTGGAGAGTCCTCAATTAGGTTTTTTGAGCTTTAAGAGCTAGATCACCGGAACCATCTTATGCATCATGTGTCCGATCCCTTGCAAAATGAGAACTCAACCTTCTGGCAACATTGCTTTTTGATAGTATTATTTTGTTATCTAAAATTCATCAAAAATAATTAATAAATAACACTAATAATTTCATAATAAGCGAATTTAGGTCGCAAAAGGCTGAAATTCAAAATCATACATCGCATCATGTATTGCATTGAATTCACAATGTAATATTATCATAAAATTGAATAATTTAGTCTCGTTCTGAGCTACAGCTGCTAATGTATAATATTTTAGGTCAATTTCATCAAAATGTACATTAATAAGTTTGTTAGTTTTTGTTGATATTATTTACTAGTGATCGTTGAAAAAACACTATTACGAATAGATTCCGCTGTAACAATGCAATGTCACAAATTAACGAGACTAAAAATCCCTTGCATGTTGTTTCTCTCGAACCAAACGATGAACTAATTCATTCTGTTGGCTCCATTAGTTCCTGTAAACGTTGCTGATAGTCTTCTTCCAGAATCATGTAGTCAGCGTAATTAACATCCACTTTATTTCTTAACAAAGCCATAATATACAACACATAGGATATGGCAAGATGCGTTAACTCATGGGAGAGACATGAGAGAAACATGAGTGATACAAATGAAATAGTAATAGTATATTCGTGGAGTGAAAGAGGAGAAATCCTGGAAACATTAAAAGAAAGAGAAACATAATCACAGAAAATATCACCAGAAACGTCTGTAAGAAAACTTTGAAGCACTTCCTAGAATTAAACAAGATAAACTTTCAAGAAAAAATCTCTCTGCCTTGTCACATCCAGGGAGCGGCTAGTAACAAATTGTCTTCCCACATTTTCGCTGGAAAAAGCTCTTAGAACGATAGAAAACAATACATTGAGGAAGAGATTCATGTCTGTATTATCACCCGTCTAAATATTCCTTTAGTATGTAACTTTTTAATATTTGTTTCATATGCTACTTGAAAAATAATATTCAATAAATGTACAATAGTTATGATATGGAAATAGTAAATGATATGGTACTAGATAACTTTTCAGTGTAACTAAATTTGCTCTTCCAAACCAAGTGATAAAGAGATTATACGTATTGAACATCTACTAGAAATCCGCTTTTAGCGTATCATTTATGCAACCATAATAAATTACCACGTAAACAATACTTTGAAAAGATTGATAAAAGGCCACTATTGTAATATAAAAGAAGATTTTCAAAACAAAATGTTCTCCACAATTTTAATAGAAACAAGTAACTGAATTATATGAAATATAATATGGATTTAAATCATTGAAGATACTTAACAAGGAATTGATTCCGATGTCAGTTGCATATTCACCATGAGGAAATGATTAAAACGCTAATGTTGAGACTTTGTAAGTGATTGATGTATTAAGTTGGTGTACACAGATCTAGAAGCCAAAAATGCAGAAAGTTAGATTTCAAAATGTTTTTCACTATATACCATTCCATTCCTTCGATTCAACCTCCGCATACTGTGAAATAAAACGCTGCGTGGTGGGTGGAAATATACTGCGTGGGGATGCCACAGATCGGAGAGAGTTCGCAGTTGAGCTAGTTCCACTGGCAACGTTTGGGCACGATTCCAGTGTCCATCATGTAATTACCTCGCCGCATTGCACAAGACTTTCCTTTTGCTCCCTCCCGCTTGCGATGTGTCAGAAATGTTTCACTCACACAAACATTAAGTGTTTTCCGTCACATGCATGAATCATTCTAACCTAATTTGGAAGTGGGGAACCTCCAATGAAATGGGGTAAACTTACGAACGTTCAGGGATAAAAAATGGATTTGAAAGGTACTATAAAAAATGGAACTGAAAACTGATTCGAACGGTAAGCTTAAAAGTAATATACTTCGTTAAGTTCTACTACCTTTACTAGGATTACAGTACGTTTTAACACATACATTACATACTGGCATGTATTGCACTAGCATGCTACAACTAAAATTGCCTTTTAATGGTTAATTGAAAAATTAACATGTTATTTGAAAACAATTTACATAAAACACAATTTAATTGAAACTTTTAAATTCTAATTGAAAAATTTTAATGACCCCTTGAAAACTATTGTTTTTGACCGCCAGTGATCTTTCGTCCCCTTTCTGGTCCTATCCTTTCTTACACACGCTTACACTTACATGCACTAAACTACCACACATTACGGGAAGCTAGTCAGGAACTTAGAGCTTGTCTCGACAGGGGAGGTGCCCCGTTGGTGGGAGATATTTCGTTAGGAAAAAAAGAAAGATCTCCACTTCCTCCCTCGATAAAAACATGCACTGCACATACGGAACTAATAACTTTAGTACTTGATGCGCCCGGAATCACTAATCAATCAATAGGACTGAAAATATTGCAATATTCTTCTAACAAACTATTTTCATAATAAGAACTGATATCAAACAAGTTTTTATTTTTCAACAAATTTCATAATTAAATTGGGATATATTGTCCCAGTTTTCATTTTAAAACAGCTTTTATTTTAACAATAACATAATCCAATATGATGTAGAATTGTGTGTTGTGAAGGAGGATGTGACCCAATATGTCAAATTATAATTTCGTGAGCTTGTGTTTGAGGAAATGTGTTTCACAGATATTATCGAGCTCAAAGTGCTAGTTTGTTGTTGTTGTTGTTGTTGTTGTTGTTGTTGTTGTTGTTGTTGTTGTTGTTGTTCTTGTAGAAGAAACAATACTACTTGGCAGATGTGGTAGCTGGTCCTCAAGGGCTCT
>BLKR01006582.1:0-54527 GCA_011170035.1 Teleogryllus occipitalis
CACACACACACCACCCTCCCACCCAATGTATCAAAAACACACACACACCACCCTCCCACGCAATGTACCAAAAACACACACCGCCCTCCCACCCAATGTACCAAAAACACACACACACCACCCTTCCACGCAATATACCAAAAACACAAACACCACTCTCCCACGCAATATACCAAAAACACACACACCACTCTCCCACGCAATATACTAAAAACACACACACCACCCTCCCACCCAATGTACCAAAAACACACACACACCACCCTCCCATCCAATGTACCAAAAACACACACACATCACCCTCCCACCCAATATACCAAAAACACACACACCACCCTCCCACCCAATGTACCAAAAACACACACACCACCCTCCCACGCAATATACCAAAAGCACACACACACCACCTTCCCACCCAATGTACCCAAAACACACACACCACTCTCCTACGCAATATACCAAAAAACACACACCACCCTCGCACCCAATGTACAAAAAACACACACACACCACCTTCCCACCCAATGTACCAAAAACACACAAACACCACCCTCCCATCCAATGTACCAAAAACACACACACACCACCCTCCCATCCAATGTACCAAAAACACACACACCACCCTCCCACCCAATGTACCAAACACAACACACACCACCCTCCCACTTAAAGTACCAAACACACAACACACACCACCCTTCCACCCAATATACCAAACACACAACACACACCACCCTCCCACTCAATGTACCATACACATCACACGCACCACCCTCCCACCCAAGGTAACGAAAACACACATCACACACTACTCTCCCAGCCAATGTACCTAAATCACATCACGCACCACCCTCCCACCCAATTTACCAAAAACACACACACATTCCACCCTCCCACCCAATATACCAAAAACACACACACCACCCTCCCACCCAATGTACCAAACACACACACACACCACCCTCCCACCCAATGTACCAAAAACACACACACACAACACTCGCACCCAATGTACCAAAAACACACACACACCACCCTCGCACCCAATGTACCAAAAACACACACACCACCCTCCCACCCATTGTACCAAAAACACACACACCACTTCCCACGCAATTTACTAAAAACACACACACACCACCCTCCTCCCAATGTACCAAAAACACACACACACCACCCTCCCACCCAATGTACCAAAAACACACACACACCACCCTCCCACCCAATGTACCATACACATCACACGCACCACCCTCCCACCCAAGGTAACGAAAACACACATCACACACTACTCTCCCAGCCAATGAACCAAAATCACATCACGCACCACCCTTTCACCCAATTTACCAAAAACACACACACTGTCCACCCTCCCACCCAATGTACCAAAAACACACACACATTCCACCCTCCTACCCAATGTACCAAAAACACACACATATTCCACCCTTCCACCCAATGTACCAAAAACACACACACCAAACTCCCACCCAATGTACCAAACACACACACACACCACCCTCGCACCCAATGTACCAAAAACACACACCACCCTCCCACGCAATATACCAAAAACACACACACCACCCTCCCACCCAATGTATCAAAAACAAACACACACCACCCTCCCATTCAATGTACCAAAAACACACACACCACCCTCCCACCTAATGTACCAAACACACACACAACCCTCCCACCTAATGTACCAAACACACACACCACCCTCCCACCTAATGTATTAAACACACACACACACACACACAACCCTCCCACCCAATGTAACGAAAACACATGACAGCACCCTCCCACCAAATATAAAAAAACACACATCTCACACCAACCTCCCACCCAATTTACCAAACTCACATACCTACAACCCTCCCACCCAACGTAACGAAAACACGTCACACACCACCCTCCCACCTAATGTACCAAACTCACAAACACACACCACCCTCCCATCCAGTGTAACGAAAACAATCATCACACACCACCCTACTACCGAACGTACCAAACAGACAAACACCCACCACCCTCTTCCCCAATGTAACGAAAACCCACATCCACAGCACCGTCCCATCCAATGTACCAAAAACACATCACACACCACCTACCGCCCCAATGTACCAAACACACACACACACCACCCTACCACCCAATGTAACGAAAACACACGTCACACACCACCCTTTCAACCAATGTACCAAACACACACACAAATCACCCTCGCAACCAATGTACCAAAACACACACACACACCACCCTCAAACCCAATGTACCAAATACACACACACAACCCTCCCAACCAATGTAACGAAAACACGTCACCTACCACCCTCCTACTCAATGTACCAAACACACACACACACACACCACCCTCCTACCCAATGTAACGAAAACACACGTCACACACCACCCTCCCACCCAATGTATCAAACACATACACACACCACTCTCCCACCCAATGTACCAAAAACACACACATTCCACCCTCCCACCTAATGTACCAAAAAGACACACACACACCACCCTCCCACCGAATGTACCAAAAACACACATCACACACCACCCTCCCTCTCAATGTACCAAAAACACACAACACACCACCCTCCCACCTAATGCACCAAAAACACACATCACACACCACCCTCCCACCCACTGTAACAAACACAAACACACACCACCCTCCTGCCCGATGTACCCAATACACACATCACACACACACACACACACACACACACACACACCACCCTCCCACTAAATGTACTAAAAACCCACATAACACCACCCTCCCACTCAATGCACCAAAAACACACATCACACCACCCTCCCACCCAAAGTACCGAAAACACACATCACACCACCCTCCCACCCAATGTACCGAAAACACACATCACACACCACCCTCCCACCCAATGTACCGAAAACACACATCAGACACCACCCTCCCACCCAATGTAACCAAAACACACATCACACAGCACCCTTCCACCCTATGTACAAAAAACACACATCACACAGCACCCTTCCATCCTATGTACAAGAAACACACATCACACACCACCCTCCTACCAAATGTAGCAATAACACACCTTACAACCCACCCTCCCTCCCAATGTATCAAACACACACACACACACACACACACACCACCCTCCCACCCAATGTAACGAAAACACGTCACACACCACCCTTCCACCCAATGTAACGAAAACACATCACACACCACCCTCCCGCCCAATATACCAAAAACACACACACACACCACCCTCCCACCCAATGTACCAAACACACACACCCCACCCTCCCACCCTATGTACCAAACACACACACCCCACCCTCCCACCCAATGTACCAAACACACACACACCACCCTCGCACCCAATGTACCCAAAACTCACATCACACACACACACACACACACACACACACACACCAACCTCGCACCCACTGAACACAAAATAGTCATCACCTTCCCAATGTACCAAAAACACACATCACACACCACCCTCCCACGCAATGTAGCAAAAACACACATTACAACCCACCCTCTCTCCCAATGTACCAAAAACACATCACGCACCACCCTCCCACCTAATGTACACAAATCTCACATCACACATCATCCTCGCAACCAAAGTAACCGAAACACAAATGGCACACAAACACACACCACCCACCCACCCACCCACCCACCTAATGTTCCCAAAACACATCACACACACATACACCACCCTCCCACCCAACGTACCCAAAAAAACATCACACACACGATCCTCCTACCAAATGTATCCAAAACACACATCACACACACACACACCAACCTCGCATCCAATGTACACAAAACAGACATCACACCATACTCCCTCCTACTGTAAAAAACACTTCACACCCCACCCTCCCACTTAATGTACTAAAAACACACATCACACACCACCCTCCCACCCAATGTACCATACACACACACACACACACACACACACAACCCTCCCACTCAATGTACCTAAAACACACATCACACACACCGCCCTCCCACCCAATGTACCCTAAACACACACACACCACCCTCCCACCCAATGTACCCAAAACACACACACACACCACCCTCCCACCCAATATACCCAAAACACACATCACACATCACACACCACCATTCCACCCATTGTACCCGAAACACACATTCACCACCATTCCACGAAGTTTTTGAACAAAGATCACACACCTCCAGGCCACCTAATATACACACAATCTAAAGCGCACTCTACCCTCACACACAGTGTACCAAAATCATACATCACACTCCACCTTCTCACTTAATGTTCTATTTACACACATCACTCCACCCTGCCAACCAATTTTTCAACCACCCTCCCACCCACCCAATATACACCAAACATTTATCACTACACTTTAACCCAATGTACCCAAAACGCACATCACATCACACTTTACCCTACCACTTTTAGCACCCAAAACACACATCTCCCTGCACATCATGTACCCAAAACCGACATTTTTCACCCTGACACCCATTGTATTCAAAACACTCCTCACAAACACCTTTTAACCTAATGTACCTATAACTTTAATCACATTCTTCCCTACCACTCAATGTGCTCAAAGCACACATCAAACTTCACCCTTAACAAATATAACCAAAACGCACACCACCCTTTACTATCCTACAAATGTACCCAAAACACACCATACTTTACCATTCTACCTAATGTACCCAAAATACACATCACATTCTGCTCTTTCACTTAATATACTGCAAACGCACACATCCCTATGTACCAAAAAGATTCATTACACTTCATCCTTATATAAATTACTAACCTGTGCGTTTCTGCGTTATTTCAACAAACTATTTAAAAAAATAAGTCGTCGTCTTCTCTTCATTCCTACCGGCACAGTCGCAGTGAAGATGAACCGTCGACATATCCAACACACCTTCTAAGCCCGCGGGCTTAATAGCAGGTGACGCGGTGTAATGTGGCCGAAACAGTCCGTTTAACCTAAAAAAATAAAAGTGAATTGAATAATACTGTTAATTAAGCAAGTAAATTTGAAAATTTTACTTTTGACGATCGTAGTATTTAATTATTGGTTTCAGTATTTTGAACTATTCTTTGTTAGTTCTTTAGCAGTTCTGTACATAAATTATGTAGTATTGTGTGTCATTTTAATTCTGAATAAACGATATGACGTAACGTTACCATTGTAATGTTTCATAATTTAACATGACAGTTTCATCATTTCTGATCATATATTTTTCCCGTGAATATGATCTCTTTTCTAAGTCGTTTCTCTTGTTCTATCCGTGAAACACCAATATATTTCAACAATTCTTTATGTAATACTATCTTATTAATAATCTTGTTAACAATTGTATTCCGATTGATATTTAATTAGACAGCATGTATTTCTAAACATTTACTGTATAATTGAAAACCGAGCCGGCGCTGGCCAATCGCCCAGGACCATGCATGCCAAGGGGCCCCATGATTGGTTAGGAAAACAACCTATCGTAATTTTGCGAGTCGCGGTACAGTAGTCTGGGGTCTGAAAGATTTTCATTTTTTTTGGGGGGGGGGCTGAAATTTTTTATTTATATTTATTACTTGTAATGTGAGAGTGTATGAAATGAATTAAATCACGCTAATATGAAAATGTGTTCTACTGAAATTCTTATCTATTTCATGTATTTAACAAGCGATTTCATTAAACACTTAACATTTTTTTAGTGTTTTAAGCGCACGGTGGAAATTGTTATTTTATTACTAAATACTTTTATATGAACTTATTTAAATGATATTTGCAAAACGTTTTTCTAGCTTATTCGTATTTTAGTTCATTTTTTGAAATTAATATAAATATCATTTCTTGATGGAACTTCCACATTTTTATGCGGGGATGGTCTACGTTTCAGCATTACCCCGGGCCCAAAATGTTCTAGTTTCGGCACTGATTAGAAACTAAAAATGATAAATCATTAGGAACTACGCGAATGTAAAACTGACCATAGGATTGGTGACATTCAAATTTTTGTTGCTTTTACTGTAAGGTAATTTTTGGTGTTTTTTTAAAAGAAAGTTATTAAAAATAATTTCAAGTGCTATTATTGCAGTTACTACGCACTCAAATTTTGATTTAGAAATATCGTGATCTTAATTTATATTTTATATAGCTTTCTTTTTATAAATAGACCTAGAAATGCCACGTGTCATTTAGATTTCGAAATTCTTTTTGTAATTAATAATGCTTTTATGAGAGCAGTCAAATGTTATCTAAATATTCTCTAGTGCTACTATACATTTTAATTTTACAAAGGCATTCTTATCAACACATGTATATTTCTTTATTAATAAGGGCGTGTGGGGGTTTTAGAAAGGTTTCTCTAACATTAAACATTTTTCTAATTAACATTTAATGCAAGTTAAATGCAAGTTAGCGTTTTATTTTTCTATTTTTGGCTAATTCACCAGATGACACCAGCTTGGATTAAATTTTAAAATTGCTATAATTATTTACCGTGTATAAATGTAAAAAAACTCGTTAAACTGAACCATCATACATTGATGTGTGTCAAAAATAATGTAAGATTAGCAATGTTTTGCTAACTACACTTGCATGCTGCGGGCACTCTTGGCATCAGGGTTCCTGACTCTTAATGACTGAAGAACTAGTGCCTTAAGAATAGAATAGAACAGAATATTTATTTTGCTACTTAGGAATACATAGAATACTTCCGGTGGTAGCGTTTTCTAAGGAATTACTAGAAATACACAAAACTAACATCAAATTTATCAATCATCAATCCTTTACACATTACCAAATACAATTTTACAAAATTAATCTATTAATTATATTTACCTAGTCAAATTTGAACATTTTTGACATTCTGAGGAAAAGTCTCCAGCCCTGCTGCAGGTAAATAAGCGTTGTGTCGCACGACATTGCGGGCTTGTGAAAGGCGTGAACAAGGTCATTAGCTTAATATTTCGCTATCCCGAAAGCAGCTCGCGCTCTTAAGAGCACACGTTCCCTCGACGGACATTAACAGTAGGCAAACGAGTATTTGCATCGTGAAAAGTAGAGAAGTTTAGTATTTTTTCAGTAATTTCCTATGCTTGTCTGCAGCCATTTTTTTTTCACAGCACACACAAATATTTTATATCTAAAAAAAGATTAGATTTTCTTCTACACCTGTTGAAATGTCCCTTGTATGTCAATCTCCAGAACGCCTGTCTGGTTCCATTCGATGGAATGAACGCACCAGTGTAAAGATCTAAAAAGAAGCACATGTTGAATTCATAAGATGCCACGAAATAAAGGCTCATAGCCAGCGATGTAACTGCACTAACATATTTATCAGTTCGGCCCAGTGCGTCGGGCAGTTTTTGGGGTTCAGTGCGAATCTGATAACCGAGTGAACTATGTAATTATCAATATTGAAATGGTGGGTTGCGAAATTAGTAGTGGAGCTAATTTTTTATCCGTTTCCGTTCTTTATATTTTTTTTAGAGTTTATGAGAGTTTCGCCAGCACTTTACAAACGGCACCCAGCTTTCGAAAGTAATATTTATTCCTGGATGTAGATATGCCAAGAACAGACCGAACATCTTGGCGGAAACAAAACCAGTATGCATGGTAATATACTGCTAGTACTAAATTTCTGCCAGCTGTCCTAGATTTCTATCTCGCTATTCACATGCACTCCATCTTATTCGCAGCTGCACTTTGCACTCTTAGTAGCAGTTCTGCACGGGAATTACGCAGCCCTAGATTGGATTGCAGTGCGAAGAATTGCGCAAATACCGTTAAGGAGGTCTATAAATGGTTATACCACTTAGCGTGTTTTCATTCTGTACGATGATTTTGAAAGCAATTTTTGTGAAAAAGGAGGTTAAGTGAATTTCTATTACGAGGTTACGTGAATTTATAGGCTGATTTTTACATGACATTTTAGAATCTCTTTAACCCAAGGTTCTTAAAGATGCTTCATAATTTTTAATTTATAAGGTTTCACACGAAAATAGTTAAGTGTTTACAGGAAAAACGAGCAAGGATTCTTTAAAAAAAATGTACGCAAACATAGAAAACTGACCAAACGCACTAACCTTTAATATTTGCAATTTCTTGCATAAAAATTTCCCTCGAAACTTCTACAAAATAATACTCCTACTTATTTCGATACCATTTCCCACTCTTCTACAGGAATACCGTTTCCTTTTCCAGTGATATTTTATTGCTTTGCGAACAAGGATCAACATGCAACTAACATGCCCTTTAAAGTAATCTTTGGTGACCAACATCTAAGGCATGGCGTCCGAAATTCCCATTCCGCCAATCAGAAGGCTGCGTGAATAGCTCGTAGCAGACCAAGGCCATCTGTTTGGAGGTACATATTTTATGAAGTTTGTCACGGAGAAACACTGACCTACGTTAAGTTACACGAGGATTCCTATTAAAATTACAAGCTAAATCAACAATAGAGTATCAATAATGAATTTATAAACTAAAATAAGCTAGAAGAATATTTTTATGTTAGAATTCCAATGGCTAAAATTAATTATGCTCTATCAAACCAAGGAACTACCTCTTTGAAGGTACATAAGTAACACCATCATTAGGCACAGTGTTGGATTGTGATGCTTGCGTTCGAAAAACATTTTGAATATAGCAATAATAGAACTAAATCTTATTCCTAACAAGAACTTTCTAGGAAATTTCAATATTTAACACTAACAAGTATTTCAAGTTTTATCTAGGCAAGAAAAAAATTTTAAATTTCTTATTTAATAGAAGTCTTTCAAATGGTGAAAATTTAAAAACGCGGTCTGTTACCAGAAAAAAAGCACACTGCATATGTTGGAAAATAAGCGTTAAGGTCAACCTTTTCACGAAGAGATTACGTAAAGAATCCCTGTAACCACAGTTGGAATACCGTTGACGCCTTTTAAATACCGTTGGCGTTGACCGACAAAGCGGAATTGACATTACAACTGATGACTGAACCCCTTAGATGAGTTTTTGGCTGTAGATTTCGCATTGCGAACTCTTTTGGACTACTCGATTTCAATTATATGCAATTGAAAATTCTAGTCTTGTTTATAACAAATGCAAGTACTTCTGAGTAAATATTACTTTAAGTACGATTAATTTTGTTGACTTCTTACACGATTAAATGAAACGGCTTGACAACCAATATGAATATTTCCAAACGTTAAACAACTATTTCTAATTAATTATATTGTTTTATAATTATATTTCATAATTAAACGAAAATAAATTTTATACATGTATTGTTTATTAAGTGAACAAGACGGAACGAAAGAAACTAAACATTTGTCACACGAACTAAATTCAAGACTATTTCCGATTCCATGACTACAATGACCGAAGCGTTTCTTATCAACGTACCTCTGCAGCGGCGTGGCCTTCGTTCTCACAGGCTGCCGCGAAGGAACTCACCTCAAATCATTTTACCGAAGGAAAGCAATCTGGAAAGCGTGCTCGCATCAGAACTAAGTTTTCATTAACTACACCAACTATACGACTTCTCTTGGCCTTGTATAGAGTGTTTCTATAGCATTTTGTTAGAAAGTGAATTTATTTTTGTACTCCAATAATTACCAATTCATTGGGATTTATGTCAAACTCCTGAATATTCTTTAAACAATTTACTTTATTTTTGAATAGTTTTCTCATGTCTGCTATATACGGCCATTAATTGATAATTGTTGTAGCATTTTATCTAATAAATTATTTATCTAAATTTGTAGAAATGCTCATTCATAGAGCTTTCATTTCGTAATTTCAGTTTAACTAGACAGCATTCGTAAACTGCCTTACTGCGGTTTTTAGGTTTTAACTTAATCACGCGGCAGAACAAAGAATATCTATGATGTGAAAAGTTCTAACCGCAATTTATACAGGAAAGTTTAACGCCCAAGTCTCGCCATGATGAAACTCCTGAAATCTCACCAGTTAGTACAAAACCATCGAAATCTTTCTTTTAAACGTTTCAGGCGACATCTAGTAATGAAAATGTTATTTGGCTGACTTCTAGCGTGTGGATCTTACGTGACCTTTTCGCCTTTCGCAGCGCCAAGAACATTGCACGGCATCTATGAACCAATGTCACATTTTGAAATTTGTTCAAGGAAGATTTTAGGATCCTTTCTCATGCAAATCCGCAGTTAAACAAAGCTTGTTAGTTTTATGAAGAGCAATACGATCAATTAACTTTAACCGACAATATTTTACACTTCTTGGCATCTCAAAAATATGTTTCACAAAGAAAAATATCAATATTGCAGTGGGAGGAGGTAGACGCTGAAAAAATCTGAACTTAAGTAATATTCGAAAGTTCATAAATTTAACGAAAATTTAATCAGCCCCATTTTAAACGTCCTTTGCGCAATCCAACGAAAAAGTTAAATCAAAAAAACCTGGAGCCATTTTTGAAAAACAAAATGGAAAACGTTAAGGATAATATCTCCTATAATATCTCCGAAAATTTAAAATAATCGTTTCAAACTCAGGATGTACAGATCCTCGTCTATCAAGAAATATCAATTTTGGAGAAAAGTCTCGTGCTGGTTTACGCACTAGCATTGACTACGGACGGACGAAGTTTTGTTTTGCAATCAGCCTATTTCACGGTATGAAGAACATACAAAACGTGGATTCTGACTACACGACGAGTGAAAGGAAGTGATTTACTACATATAGGAATAATATTTATCCACTTTTTGGATACCAGAGCTCCGCAATAAGAGTTTTTCTGTCGAAAAATTGCTAATTTTTGCCGCAGCATCACAATGTCTTAACTATGTAAATACGTAATGGCGAGCAAGTAAATAAATTTGGAAAGAAGCTTACCTTTCACTTATTCCAGTAACTCGGCGCATTAGTTCCCGAACTATAGTTTCCAGAATCACTCATTCACCGTTCACGAGTCCCCGTCAACTGTAGCAATGACGGGCTTCTCCGCTCTAGAACGCCATTCTCGGCACGTGATTGGTTACAGATGTTTCGTGGTGTGAACTCATTTAGAAACACGAGAAATACGCACAGACTATCAAAACACTTGGAATAACTATTATAAGGAAATATAAATGTCCTCACATTTAAGTTAGTTTATTTTGAAATGTTGGTTTTAAAAAAATGTGTGATGATTTCAATTGGATTATTTATGATGAATGTTCCGTGGCAAGATCCGTATTCATTTTGAAAATAAATTAATTTATTTATTCTTATCTCAAGAAATTTACATTTGGGTTCAATTACTCCATTCATCTTCGAATTCATTATAATATTTCTAAAAATATTTTCTATCCTTAATAATTTCTTTTTCTATTTATTTTTATAATCCTAAAGTTTAAAATACGTCCGTATATTTATTATTTCAAGTCATTAAATTATTTTATTAACAAACACTTAAATTAATAATTATAATCCTGTATTTGATGAGTGCTGTGCTGGCATCTTTCCTAAACATTATTTTCGATGTATTCTTCAACTAGCTGAAAAATTGTTCAAATTGGTCAAGCACAAACTAAATTAAAATTAAATAATACACTATAAGTCATGGACGTTTCGATTTAACTCAGTTCGGAGTACCAGCCGATTTTACGATTGCTATTACCAACATTGATCATTTTTCATAACTGTTTTAATACATGTCATCAATAATGACAGTATGATCCGATATATTATCATAAATTTTATTGATGGAAATATTCATATTACATCTTCATGTTGTAACATTAAAACTAATATTATCGTAATATTACAATCGATTCGTTTTAAATTAAAAACTACGAATCGCTAACCTCTTAAGTAAGTATGCATTACACGGAAATATTAAATTCCAATAAGTGATTAATTTAGGAATCAGGAACACTGCATAATATATCTATTTAAATAAATAGCTACAATTATGTGCACTATAATTGCTCGTGCTTGGCTAAAGTAGCGTCACATCAGGTCAGCCAGAATCCTCTTTTTATGCAAACACCCGGGTCTCGCTATACTTTAGAATGTAAATTAATCCACAAGTATATTATGCGTATATTCATTGCAAATACAGTTACATTTATAATTTTGTTTCACAAAGGGTAATTAAAAGTCAACAATAAAATTATCCACGCAATATATTCAGAGGGGGATTAGTACATAACACTCATGCCTAGTGGAATGTGGCATACACATGTTTTAATTGAATACTATACATTATCATCGCAACGGTTTGTGCAAAGAACAGCACAGTAGAAAGAACGCAGTTTGCTGTTTCACCTTCACTAGTTGCTTGTCGACGCTCGGTAGATGAATGCTGATTAATATAGCACAGGTATGTAAACTCAAACAGGCGACGACCGCGAGTACTGGAGAGGTAATTGTTGCAGAAGTCCATGGCGGCGATCATGAGTCAAATTTAGTTGGTATCCCTTGGAATCCGCAGCGAAATAAGGAATTTATATCAAAGAAGATGATGCCGAGGTGGGTCAATATATATACTTCGAGAGGCCGATCAAACAGCTTTGTATTACCATGCTTCTATTTAAATTCACTAAATCTTATCCATTTGTCACATGCCGATATGACTTAGGGCTACAGCTGTTCCCAACACACAGCGTCTCACCGGGAAGTCCTAGAGCTCAAGTCCTGACGATGGCGGATTTATGATTTTCAATCATAGCAACATGATTAATTGATTGTTAGTGATTCCGGGCGCGTCAATTAATGAGGTAATTAGTCCCGCAAGTGTAGTGCATGTTTTTTTTCATGGAAGGTGGTAGTGATCTTCCCCGCTAGATGGTGAGATTCGGCGCCGACCTGTCGTCGACTAGAGGGGTTTTCCTCAACCAGGTATTCCCGCCAACATCTCAGCCGGGATAAGCTCTAAGGCCCCGACCGGCCTCCTGGCATGTGTGGTAGAGTAGTGCATGTTAGTTTGTGTGTGTGTAAGGGGGTGAGGATAGGAAGAAGGAAAGATCGCGCGCAGTTCGTAGCCCGTTTGTTAGGGTACTGCTCCGGCATTCGCCTGGTGTCGATCGGAGAAACCACGGAAAAACTACCGATCAGAGCCACTAGAATTCTCCCCCAGACAGTGACTGAACTCGACCTAGCTGAATAGCTAGGGTCGAAAATCCTGCCGCCGTCGGAATTCGAATCTAGAATCTCCCGGTCAGAGGCACTGAGCCACCTCTCATACCATACAACACTACCATACCACACTACATCTCTACCATACAACACAGTTAAGTCGAATTCACTCCCTGCCTTTAGTAGAATTCTAGCCATTGACTGCTCTGATCGGTAGTTTTCCTTTGTTTCTCGGACCAAAACCAGCCAAATGACGGAGCAGTACTCTAACAAATGGATCACGGACCGCGCGCGATCTTTTCTTCCTCTTCCTTGTCCTATCCTCACCCCTTACACACACAGACACCCTTACCTGCACTCCACTACCACACACGCCGGAAGATCAGTTAGGAACTGTCCTGACAAAGGCGATGCCCCACAGAAGTAAATGTCAGGAGAGGGAAAACCCGGCAAGTCGAAGTGTAGGTCATCACCGGATCTCTCGTTCATTTGCAAAACAATTACAAATTGCGTAGATTATTTTGCGGCTCCAGTTACCCTTAATTTCCACCGGCGACAGTTCGTTGCGAGGAAGAAGGTATGAGACGACTGGCCTTACACTCTCTAACACACGGCGTCCGAGTACGATATGGGAAAGGTGCAGGAAGTTAAGATCACGCGCATTGCGTGATCCAATGATTCGGTCTTGCTTCGGCATTCGCGTCGAAGCGATCAGAAAAACCATGGATCAGAGCAGTCGACCGGCCAAGTCGATTCTGGCAGGCATCACAAACTCGCACACATCGAGCAACAATTTAGCACATAGGTAGGATAAAAAAAACACGGCCTCCTAATCACCGGTGGGCGAGAAGGAGTGGGTCAGTGTACGGAGAACGAAACTTGGCGGCGATAGCTGAACGTGTGGGAGATCGGGCGGAGCGGGGATGGGGGAGATTGAAATAGTTACTTCCATTTTACGCCACAAAGAGAATCTATTTCTTTTCCTTCCAGACGATGGGCTATGAACTAAATACCCATGTAACGACGAGTTTCTCCAGAAATTCTATATTTAGTGATGAAAAATGTTGATTTACAAATTCAAATATTTAGTCCAATGATGTGACAAAAACTTTCCAGATTCTTGTTTATGTGTTTCTTAAATCTATCGACGGAAACCCAACTTTTGACATGTCAAAGTTCCTATTATATGTGACTAGGCCATTATCAAAAACTGAATTGTTGGTACAATTCTTGTTCCTAACTTCAATGTAATAATTATCCTTATTTCTTGCCTAATGATGTACTTCTCTATTCCTAATTACAGCAACATTATCTGAGCGTAGTTTTCTCTACATTATATACATCGCATAGCTCTCTTTATCACGGTCTGAATCCTTTGAATTTTATAATTACTAGCTAGGAACATCACAGTACTACAATACTTAATACGAGAATGTAGCAATATTAGTGTTAAAAAGAAGGAAATTGGATCTACCCTATGACACATGACGTAACTTACTTTTTAATGTAATCTAAATTATCCTTAATTCCTAACGTACTGTCATACCAAGGTACTTATAACTACTGATGCACTCTATAAGCATCATATCAAAGCGTAAATTTAGTGTTATTACATTTTATCACAAAAGACAATAAAAATTTATTTTACCTCCTATTAACTTTCATTTAGCTTTATACAAATTCAATAATAATTTCTTTACAGTCATTTGTGTATCTCTGCTAGATTTCCATTAACACACAATAGTATTTACATCCAAGTAATTACAATAGTATTTACATCAAGTCTGTGTTATAAATAATGTATAGGGCTTATTTCTTTGTGAAATGGCCGCTTTGGCGAGCTGCCTTGTCCTGATTATAACATCGAATTGCCAAGTGGCGGTAAACCAATGCTCCAGGCCACTCGCGACCGAGCGCCCCGCGCCGCAGCTTGGATCTTCCGCAAGGGGCGCAGCGACATGCGCCATCCAGCATCCCCTGCAAGAACAGGGCGCGCGCCCGGCCGCAGTGCGGCTTTTTCGGCGTGCGCCCAGCGGCCGAACCAGAAGGGCGGCACGGTGGCCCAACGCAGTGGGTGAACGCTCCGTTATGAGCGATCAAAATGCGTGTCGCACATTTGCCACCTGTAATGAGTAGAGTCCTGAAAAATGTGGAATATGAAGCGGCAAAATAGGTGCATACATTCTTAATGAGAACGAGAATAATGAGAAAGAATATGTAAAAAGGGATACAATATATAATACCCTATGCTTAGGACATTTACAATCAAAGTCAAAACACATAATTTGAAATTTGATCAATAAAGGAATAATTAAACCATTTTAAAAAATAAATATTGCTTTGGCTACTGTTTTAACTTTTTAAGAGTTAATTTTAATCTTTGATAGCAATGATAGACCTCAGATAAACATGGAAACGCAATGACTGGCAAACAATCACTGTAGTATTGTCTTCGCAGTGTTACTTGTCAGTAATAGCCAATACTTCGCGGAAATTGAGATTAAAGGTCAAGAAACCTAATGTTGTTGATACTTTACTCATCTAAAGGTAATATTTTCAACGCTCACTCGCAATTGCCGCAACGTACGTTAACATAATGTTAATTGAATGAATTGCATCACGCTTCTACGAATTGTAGAGGGGCGTAGCTCCGGCTCAAGTCGTTTAGGACTGCGCAACACGGCTGGGTTGCTTGTCTATTACAAAAGAGCGAGCGTATTAAGTATACAGTTATAAATTAAGTAGTTTTTAGGAGCTTGTTCCGACAACATACGTCTGCTGAGTTTGGCAAAATGCTGCAAAATCAAATCCATGCAAGTTATTTAAAATAAGGTCTTAATAACTAATTAGAGCACCTTGTATTCCCAATATTCAAGTATATAAAGAATTGAAATTACCTAAAGTATCAATATTTATCATTTCAAGAAAACATCACAATTTTTTTCTTGATGATCAGTTAATAATATACTCATGTATTCCTGCTATATATTTAGTCAAAGAATGACATCGATTCCACACCCCATGGATTCCAATTTGGAATCCACGACCTGGCAACCAACCACGTTCCTAAAATTTTCAGAATCCTCGAGCAGAATTGCACACTGTTTGCAATTCGCACATCTTTTAAATTGCGCTAAACAAGTGAAAAATTTCGCACTTTTATCTGCACATAGCTCACGTTCCTCAATATATTTTGTTCTGCTATTTATTAGAAAATGAATCTTTAAAGCAGCGACAGGGAGAATAAAATGAGGATGTCACCTGAAATTTCGGAAGTAGCAAATTCAACAATGCTTTTATTATTACCAGAGAAATCAAATGCCTACTAGCAATCATTTTTAGAGTAATGAAGAATAAAAATTCATTTGATGAGAACATTTTCATGGCTTATGTTCACAAATCTTTGTTTACAAACTTTTGTTGAAATTGAGAAATACGATCTCTTTTGTGCGTGAAACAAATCCATGCATCCAGAACATGTGACCCTACTTCTTTTCATATCATTTCTATAATAAAAGTAATTCAGTCCATTCATACTCCCAAAAGGTAATACAAAAAATCTGACATTTGCCTCTCGTCACATAATTCAAATAACCAATTGTTAACCTCGAGGAGAAAAATATTATTATTGGGTTAGTAAAACTCTCCCTCAATACATATTTTCTGACATCAAAATTGGATACAATTTGGAAATATTTAGTTCATCACATATAACGAGGTATCATCTCAAATTTATAAGATATTTACAATTTGTAGTGCATGCCATAAACTTGTTCTGAATATTAAAACAGAGTAAATTATGTAATATATCTACAGAAGTGAAGCCAGTGGTCACGGAGTCACTTCGCTATGCAGAGCAGTGGGTAGAGCGATAGTAACTGCGAAGTTAACAGTGCTTGGTGAACCAATAGTTACGGTGATTTCTGGGCAACGTTCTCTCTTTTTAGTATTACCAATTTTTCCACACGTATCGTAAATAACGATTATAAATACATTTTATTTGGGTAAATTTGGTAAACTCTACCTTAATCCTTGGGAAGCTGATCACCGTAATGTCCGCACAGGGCAACAGATGGGCCGTATCACCTTTTCGACCACTGCGGCACCAGACAACCAGCCTCTCGGAAGCCGGAGGGAGGAGGCAGTCGCACGCTCGGTGCCCCGCGATAAACGATTTGTCATGAGCGCCCGCTGCAAGAACGGCCCCGACTAGCGCTTGCCCGGCGGGGCGGGGCGGGGCGGGGCGGGGCACGCCGACCCGGAAGGACAATGGAACGAGTGGCTCGGAAGCGGTCGTCCTGTCGCCCCCGCCCTCCAGCATCCTCCGGTCCACCCACCGACCATCGCAATTCTGCAATCGGAAACCGACGGACGCAAAACTGTATTAATCTGCCATTGCGCGCGTTTTTTTTTTCGCTACGTGCTTGCTATCAGTTAGATTTTTATCTGCCTGCCGTCAACATATTGGTACTAAAGGTGTCTCAGAATAAATCTTACAAACGTTTAGGGCATGTCTAGATCGACGATGATCCCTTTTTGTCAAAGAACATATGATGCGAAATTTCTTCTAAAGTAACATGTGATATTAGCCCTGGGCATTATGCAAATACTGCGTTGAACAAGTAAACGAAATAACTTTCCGTTAGTGACCCCCCAAACGCCAGGGAGCAATGAATTGCCCCCAAATATCACATGTGTAACTTCGTCAGAAATTCATAACATTTATTCTGAGACAACCTCTTGAGGTGTCTCGGAATAAATGTTACAAACATCACGAACATATAGAGACACGAAGATGATCACTTTTTGCCAATGAATATATGGTGGGATATCTCAGATAACGAAGTAACTTATTGACATTTTTCCTAGATTGGGATGCAAATCATCGTACTATGGTGTTCGGTAGGCACAGGAAAAATCTTTGTCTACGACAGAATGTGTCCTAAGATCAACGCACGATAAGGTGTCTACCAATTAAGAGTGAATATCACATGTGAAGCTTCGTTATACGATATTTATCACATCTTCGTTGTCAAAAAGTTATCTTCGACCTCCTACATGCCCTACAAGTTTGTAATATTTATTCTAAGGCATTCGGTATATTATGAATCCAATTGGTACTAATCATTGGCAGATCGGACACTTAAGGTTGGTGGTTCAGACAATAATACAAATATGAGAACCGATCCAAACGTCTCCAACAATAAGTAAAACCTCGAATCATTGTCGTATCATGCAGCGGAGTTTTACCAGGGGAGACATAGGTGTCCTCCAACATTATGTTGCCTGCGACCTATTCTGTCGTTACTATATGAACATATGAACCATCATATGAACCATCGACCTTGAGGATACACGGCGCCATTGAAATTAATATTAAACAATAATTCTATTGTTATAGTCCGTTGATAGATGTAATATTAGAAACAAATAGCTTGTGCGAATTTAAGTTTGACCCAGTGTTTCCGCGCAGAATTGAATCCAGCTGTGAAACAGCTATCGCGGAGTCACATAACCTTTCACTTCAACCACGGCAAAATTCGATTTTATTCCTTTCACACACTTTAATGTGAGCCAAATAAATAAGCAAGTGTTTAGAGGATAACTAGTGGTGCTACAGAAAGGCACAGACTTTCTTCTAGTAAAGTTTTCAAATTTCGTTTGTATGGACTGCTGTTTACGATCTTGCCCCATCTTCTTGCCAGCTGTCATCTACCGTGCCGTGTGTGTGTATATATATATATATATATATATATATATATATATATATATATATATATATATATATATATATAAAAGTTGAAAAAATGTGTATGTGTATACACAAATGTGTATACACATACACATTTTTTCAACTTTTCGATTTCCTAATAGTACAACCGAAATATTACTTCAAGAATATTAAAGAAGAGTAAAGCCTCGTCCTAAATTGAAATTTTCATTTTAAAAAATTGAAACCGTTTTGAAGAAAATAGCGATTAAGCATTGTAAATGCAAAATTTGAAGCTCTTTTTCACAGAAATCTATTGAGATTACAAAAAACTTCATTTGAAGTCATTTAAAGCAGTTTTACTCACAAATGTAATGATGTATACAAGTTGATGGAAATGTGCACATTAACGGCGTGAGAGATATTTTAAAAAAATACATTTGTGTAATTTTTGAAAAAATAAAAGGGTACACCAAAATGAGCTTTACGTCATATTAAACAGTGCACTTACCACTATCCGTTGGAAAAGTTTGGAGAAAAAAAATTGGAGCCATTTTTGAGAAAATGACGTCAGAGTTGGTCTCTGAAAATGCGGAATTTTAAGCTAATTTTCACTAGAAACTATTGAGTTTTTGAGAAACTTTATTAGACATTATTTAAAGCACATGTACTCATAAATATAATAATGTGAAGAAATCGCCTCTAATGTAAATATTACCGACGTGAGAGACAAGGCAATAAAATTACATTTTTGTAATATGTTATTGTTATTTTTTAAATTGCAAATCTTGCATGCAGTTGCACGAAAACTACTAAAATTTTCAAAAAAATCTACATGATCTTAATAAAAGAACTATTTGTGAACAACAAATTTTATTTGAAGGAAAAATCTGTCTTCAAGTTTATAGTTGTAGAAAGACGCCAAAAAATTCAAACTTTTGCAATTTTTAAAAATTTAGAATTAACTGTGAAAATCGGACTTACGCCATCTTTAAATTTGCATTTTATTCGATTCTTATAAAAAAAATTAATGAAAAAATTTAGAGCCATTTTTGAAAACAAATTGAAAGTGTCTGGGGGGCTTAATGTAAAGTCACTCCAAATTTTAAAGAATGTTTTCAAACTTTCAAAGCTTCAATTAGAGCCAGATCGACAGGGGTTTCCCCAATTTGGAAAACATCGTACCAATAGTTTAGGCGATAGTGTTGTTCACATACACCAGATCGACAGACAGACAAACGGATGGACGTTTTAAAAAAAAAACACTTTTTCGGTATCAGGGGAACCCAAAACGTGTATTTCCGTCGAAATCTCGAAAGCGATTTTCCGCAGCGATACATTATTTCCTCTATACTACGTATATACGTATTTATACGAGAAAGTGACTAGAGATGCTACAGAATGGCATAGACTTTCTCGTAATAAAGTTTTCTAATTTCCTTGGTGTGGACTGGCTTTACAATCTTGCCCCATCCTCATTCTAGCTGCCATCTATCGACCCAAAGAACATTTTTCAGAAACGCTCAAACGCCATTTTCTCGAAAATGGCTCCAAATTGTTTTCTTCAAATTTTTCTCACGGATTGTGATAATGGCACTGATTAATAGGACGTAAAGTTCATTTTTGGTGTATTCTTTTGTTGTTTTTAAATTACACAAATGCAATTTTTTAAATATCTCTCACGCCGTTAATATGCACATTTCCATAGATTTGTATACATTATTGCATTTGTGAGCGGAAGTGCTTTAAATGTGGTTTTTCGGTATCTCAAAAGATTCCTGTGAAAAAGAGCTTCAAATTTTGCATTTACAGTAATGCCTAATGGTTATTTTCTTAAAAACGGCTTCAAATTTTTCAGTGAAAATTGCTATTTAGAACGATATTTATTTTCTTCTTAAAAATTCTTGAAGTAGTAGTTCGGTTCTACTATTAAAAAACCGAAAAGTTAAGAAAATGTGAAAAAAATGTACTCTTGGGGCGACGATAGTCGGCAGCTGGCCTGAGAATGGATCAAGACCTTTAAGCCAGTCCGCACTAAGGAAATTATAAAACTTTACTACGAGAAAGTCCGTGCCATTCAGTAGCACCTCTAGTTTTTAATGATTTGCATTAATTTCAACCAGAAATTGAGCGGAAACTACTTCTTTTAAAAATATTGTACACTATCTTTGGAGGAGCTAGCAAGTGATAGATGTGAACTTTACAATTAACTGTAAATACAAAATTAATCGGTAACTATTACCACGTAATATATTATGAAATTCGTGTCAATTCTCATGTAGATGTATACCAATTTCTCAACTGATGGTAAAATTCTTTTCGAAAATACCTTGGGAATGATGGGTAAATTAGATACTACAGAGTTCGTAGATTTGAATTTCAGATCCTGTAGAAAGTCAGCATTGCTTTTAATAATTTTAATTTAAGTAATTATAATGTAACATAATTAAATATAAATATTGTTAGGGACATAATAAAGAATACTACTAAATAGTATATCTAACTTGGAGTGATATAAATACAAGAAAATATGAATACGAGATAATTGTGATATGATACAAAAATGACAAAAGGCCGAACTATAGTTTCTAAATTAAATTCTGTATTATGAAGCCCCAAAATAATAGAAACGAAGAAACACATATTTAAATTACTAGTTGACAGTTGGATAATATACGGAGCAGATGTCTGGATTTTAAGCAAACACAGGAAAAGCAGAGTAAATGCGGTAGGAAATGGCTTTTGGAGACAATGCTGCAGGCTTACCCCACAAGATCGAGAAACAGAAAATGTTATGGAATGAACATTAAGAATGTCGGATGAATGACTATCTCTGAAAGTTTGGGAATAGGTTCCAACAAAAAGAATTAAAAGAAGACCTCGCGTAAAATGGAAAGGCCAGATATTTGAATTCACGAATAAAGAAGCGAGAAACATGGGTAAAGAAGCGTGGAGGAACAAGAAAATATGGCGAAAGAACTTGTGATAGACGATATAAGATGTTAAGTTTCGCAAGTAGCAACTACGCAAAATCAATGCTTTCACTGCGGCTCAGAAAGGTAGGCATCGTGTGCGACATGCAAGCCAGAGGGGTTGCCTATCTCAAGGCAAAGACACCGTTAACAACGAAACTTTTCGGACGAATTAACTTCACAAATTGCATACAGACGTTGCGTTCTTAGATCATATATTTTCCCACTATGTGCAAAAACATTCGTTCAAAATTAAGTTCGTCTCTGGCACTGTTACAATGCAATTAAAAGTATCACGTTTTGGGTGCAGTTGGCACCTCTTGTCCACCAACTATTGTCTATTTACCCTTAATGTCCTAATAATTTTAGAATATTTCTTTATCTATTTTATTTAGTCCAAAAGGCAGTCAATTACATAAACTTAGTCTAAAGCAATCTGGAAATTTAGGTGTTGAATATTGTGGGCATTTGCATCACAAGATATGGGATAAGAAATGAAAATGAACATTATAATTTGAAACAACTCTTTCAAATGTAGGTGCTAATCAAAAGTGTAGCTTAAATACATTTTAATTTAGTAACTAAGTATGAAACCTGAAGCAGTTACTCTGGATGGAACAAGCAGTTAGATTGGCTAGTTTAATCTTCACATCTGAATTGTGTACTACAGGGATTCCCAAAGTTTTTCTTCCATTGATCCCTTTTAAGAGAATTGTTTGCTCATCGACCCCCTTACGTTTTCTCTATAATATACAGCATCCATAATCATGACACAAAGAATTGCACACAAATGATGTAAAGATAACAATTTTGTACACCAATATTCTTGTACATAGCTTGATTTTCAATAATTGAAGAGGCTTTCTCTTTTGAGTAGCAGAGCTTGTAATCTTCATTTTAATTGAATGGTTACAAAAATGTTGAGTGTGTTTTAAGAACTGTCCATAAAATTTCTCCAGTGTGCGTTGCAGGCAATACTTTCTTGCATGATAAAAAAAAATATTGCTGTGATTGCAGTTTTAATATTTTGAGCATTTTGACCATCGTATCTCTTGGGGAAGAACAATGGATACAAAAGAAGAGTGGCTAATTTGTAATTTATTATTATAGGTTTTCTGCTTTTTACCAGAACTCAATTAATTATTTTTATTATTATTATTATTATTATTATTATCAATGAGATCTTGATTATACTGATCAGGTACCAGTTCATATTTGGCCATTGATCCCCTTCAATAATGCAACATCTGTACCCAACCCCTGGTGTACATGTTGCAAGGAGAATTCACAGATAGCAACAAAGCTTCAAAACATCTTACAAGTAGTCCAAATCATCCCCAGAGGCAGGAGATCATCGGAGGATTTGGGGCAAGTATTTCTTATACTAATTTATTTAAATATTTAAAATTAGTTTTATAAAAATATAAATTATCTTGTTTACATGCCTTTTTGTCCCATACTTTAGCTAGAATAAATGCTTTTTTGCCTGCCTATTTTAGGTAGAATAAATCTCTGAACTTCTAGGGCTCTAGATATGATCATGATTTTAGGCATGAAACTGTTTAGTTTGTAAGTAAATAACATTTAAAAGCAAAATATAATTGAAAGCTGATTTATTGTTACAGGTTATTCATAGTAATGCTGGACATTACTCCAGGCGTTTTATAATACTGTATTAAAAGTTCACCAATTTATTAATGTGTTATTAACTCAGCTTAACAAAATTATGGTTCACTTAATTATTATTAAATTTCTTCTCAAAGTACAGAAAAAAGTAAATCTTTTATAATATAAATTTGACGATAGGCGAAATGAAATGTCTAGAAATTTTTTTTGTCCCAACATTTTGTCCCCCCCCACCCGCCCTGAGGAGGGTGCTAAGCATCAAACTTGGGAAGTCCCCTCCCCAAATATTTTATATCACGGGAAAAACACATCCTTTAGCCAATTAAATATAATTTTTATTTAAATCACATTTTTAATAAGAAAGTACTTGTGTAACTTACAGAATTGAACAAATATTCTTATACAGAAAATTATCACTGATTTTTAGAAATATTTGAAAGAATTAATCTTTAATTCTAATTTATGGTCACACTTGTTAATGTTTATAATTATTTTGATATTTAATATTCCCTGTCTAATATTTTATGTATTTATCTCATTTAATGTAAGATAATATTTAATTAGGTAATATCAATTAATTTAATTTTTAATTACATTAAATTTTAATAAAATGAAAGTGAATATTAGAGAGAAAATTTATATTTTTTGAAATGATTAAAGAATATTACACATTAGTAGTTGAAATATTACACAGGTTATCAGTACCAAGTTAAGCAAAAATACAGCAAACTCTTCTCTTGACCCAATATAAGCAAATGATAAATCAAAACAAAGACTTTTCAAATGTTCAACATTTTTCAAAGTGCTACTGCTCACTTTGTTACATTATTACTTTCTCACCTACTGTTTACACAGTAGAGAGAAAGTATTGTAATGCTTTGGGGCAAAAGTTCACCTTTTCAACAGAAAAACTCTTGCCAAGCTCTAGTAACAAAAAATTGGATAAATCCGACTCTTGTCAGAATCCGTTTGGTAGGTTCTTAATACAGAAAAATTGATTGACAGCAAAATGTTCGTTTGCCCATCTGTGAACAATGCTAGACTAAACCGTACACAGAATTTTCACTAAACTTAATTAATTTAAATTAAAACAGCCCATAGAACACACAATGAAAGAATTTGATGAAAAATAGACTACGAAGATTTGATTTAAATCAGAGGTAAAAAAAATTGATGTAAATCATTTTCATCTTAAGGAAAGGTGACAATATATAATTTAATTACTTGCACATCTTTAGAAATAAGAGGGAAATATTTTTATGATACAAATTTCAATTACAAACTGTCGGATTTATCTTCATCTGAACTACGATCACATACCAAATATGTTGAAATTAATCTGCAAATGAAAAATTCAAAGCCTAATCTGCATCAGAAAAATTATGGCAAAATAATTGATTCTTTAAGAAGTACTTACCATGGTAAAGTCATTTGTACATATATCGGTTCAAGAGAGAAATTCTAATGATACAATACATTTCATTTTTACAAATCAGATTCTAGAAAATGGTTGTGGTCCAATTGAAGCAGGAAAAGAAATCAAATGAGGTTTCAGTCATGAAGAATAAAAATTCAATAGTCTAAAGACTTTCAAAATATTTAATTAAGACAAATAATTCTTTCATACAAAGACATGTAGGAACCAGTCATCAGAAGCATATAACACTAAAAAACTACATTAGAAAATGGCACACTAACCTGCAATGCTGAGTGTGCCATTTTAAAGAAAATTTAAGAAAATAACATTAGGTTAATAATTCTCCCTTTCAGAATAAGAATTTATCCACTCCTGCAGCTCATATAGCAAATCTCACAGAAAGTAATTTCGACCCACAGATAAAGAATAGGGCAGAGGTAATACTAGGGTGTGGGAAAGAGATGGTAGATGGGGAAAAGGTGGTACGTCGCAAAGAGATGGTAGTGTAACGTCATAGCATTTCACTAGTCGTCGGACCGCACAAGGCGCTGGCCGGGGCGTGGGAGGGGGTGGTCCAGGCGTCGGGCTGGCGGTGCAACCGGAGCGGTCGCTTCGAGGGTGCAAGTCGGCGGGGGCGTGTAAGGGAACATCCGGGGGTCAGCTAGCGCAGAATGATGTGTGAGGACAGATCGTCTGCGGCTGGTCGGCGGGCCCCATTGTGCGACCGGCCCAAAACTCTGTAATGAGGTGACGCGGTCCGCGGGTCTTCAGCATGGGAGGTCTATCACGTGACTCCTCGCTATAGACGCCGGTGGAGTGTTGGCGATTGGCATTCGAGTTTGGGCCGAATCGCGGTGCGGAGGCATATGCTGATCCGTGAGGGGTGGTCGCAGGTTTGCGAGGGTGGCTACAGCAGATGCCGGGAGCGGTGCTACAGGTTAGCACGCTGGGGTACGCTGGGTCAGACTGAGGCGTCTTGCCTCAGGAATGGTAGTGCTGTGGAGTGCAGCGGTATTTCCGGAGGAGATGTAAATATTGTAATACACAGTAATATTAAATAAACCTGTACAAAGAACTCCGTGTCTGTTGTTTTTCGCATCACGACGACGTCACAGTAGATGGGAAAAAAGTGGTAGGTGGGAAAGGAGTGAGAGGTGGGAAAGAGTTGGAAGGAGGTGGGAAGGGGTTAGAAGGAGGTGGGAAGGGGTTAGAAGGAGGTGGGAAGGGGTTAGAAGGAGGTGGGAAGGGGTTAGAAGGAGGTGGGAGGGGGTTAGAAGGAGGTGGGAAGAAGGAGGTTGTTGGGAAGAAGGTGGTGGAGGTGGGAAAGAGTTGGAAGGAGGTGGGAAGGGGTTAGAAGGAGGTGGGAAGGGGTTAGAAGGAGGTGGGAAGGGGTTAGAAGGAGGTGGGAAGGGGTTAGAAGGAGGTGGGAGGGGGTTAGAAGGAGGTGGGAAGAGTATTGTAGGGCATGGGAAGAAGGTGGTATAGGGTGGAAAGGAGGTGGTAGGTGATCAGAAAAAATACAAGCATAATCCTGTCTCTTCATTAAAGATGATATTTTGTCACCAAAAACATCTTTCATAATCGTCACAATATACAATAAAATTTAAACAAGAATCAAAACTTTCAAAGTTTGTTTTTTCAGAGAACATTTGAATGAAAATGCAACAAAAAAAACTTGCGATTGAAAGCACCAACACCTACTGCATTTTGGAAGCTTGCAAGTAATCCAGAATTTGAATTGCAGATGGTCTCGCATCAGGCTCTGCTTCACAGCACCAATTGAAAACGTGTATTACATCATCATATTCTGAGCTTAACCCAGTAGGAAGTTCTGGCCGAGTTCCTACAACAAAATAAATTGTTAAAGCCCACTACTTGCTGGGCAAGTAACAAAGAGGAAATTCCAAAGCCTTCAGCATTTGTCTGTATACTGCAGTTTTTTACAGAGCTACCTCTCACGGCCACTAAGACCCATCACCACGGTGGCATTATGGCATGGTTTTTCACGTCTTTCTCTGTCGTGCCGCTCAGTGTTGCACGCTCACGACCATACCAAGCAGTGCTGCAGATGAAGCAACTCTAGCGGCATGACCAAGAAAGACGCGAAAAACTGTGCCACAATGCCACAGTGGTGATGGGCCTTGAGAAGCAGCTCTGTAAAAACTGTAGCATAAGAGCAGTTGCAAATTCAGCAAGCTGTGGTATTACTACAGCACAGCCACTACTGCTAGTAGTAAAGATAATAATGATAACAATGATAATGATAATAATAATGATGATAATAATAATGATCATGATAATGATAACAATAATAATAATAATAATAATAATAATAATAATAATAATAACAATAACAACAACAACAAAAATACAAGAATTTTAATAATATTTTTATATTTATGTAAAAAATCATAAATACAGATCTAAACCTTTTAAGAGGGAGAAAAAAACTAATGCCCAGATACAAAATATAACAAACTATCTCAACATTCATTCTGTGGGTTAAGGGAAACTAGATGAAACACCAACAGATGTAAGTCACTGACTTATGTTTCTGCATGACCCTTTCCACATCCCTCGTCAAATATTGAAATAGGTAAAATAACACTAACTCACGTAGGCAACATAAATCAGAGACAAACTAGTGCTACCAAAGCTTGACATTCTCATGTTACTTGAAAGATACTTAATTTACATTACTAACTTCTAATGTACCCAGAAATTGAAAGAAAACTACATGCCTTCAGCCATATAATAGGTGTCTATGGTTTCATTAGACACCCATAAAACCAAACGAAATGTTGCTAAACTCACTTTGTTGGTACTGTTATTCATCTTACAACTATGAGTAGTAAAAGAATGGAGAAGAGACTCTGGAGCTCAAGAAAATGTGCACATTGTTCTTCTCCCCCAAACGTCATACATAGTTTTTACTGTTCTTTGACAAAAATAAATGGAATGAAATCAAAACTCCTGAAAAATACGAAAATAAAGAAACCAATTCTATTCTAACTAAAAAATACAAATATTTGATTTTGATATTCCACCTATTCTCATACTGTGCAAACCAACTGACCTCTCATACACATCATGCCACTGCTTCTGACAACTGGCATCATGGCTCTGTGAAAGAGGCTGTCTGTCATTAAATATTTGCTATTCACCGATGGGGTTATAGAACAGCAACATTTTTGATTTTCTTGGTATGTAAACAACTGGTGTACTGTGTATCCATATGTACTACATTATTGCAGAATTCACGTAGACTATCATGTTAAATATTTAATTTATGCTAGTGTTATTTACATAAGAGTATTTTAATTGATGTTCATGAGGGATGTGCATGCTACTTTTTGGAAAACCATTTGGTGCTGTTTTGTTCAGCAGCGTTTTTGTTGCTGAATGCCACTAGTATTACACTACAAAAACCTTCAAAAGGGTTTCCAAACTGCAAGAACGTTTGCCTGTGATGGAACTCTCGTACTTAGAATTAGCACAGAACTTAGCCGCAATTCCAAATGATACAGTTGGCATTCTAAGTTCCCAGTGCTTTAATAGAAAAGTTGAAAATGTACAATTTTTGAAAAAGCACTGATTTTAATAACAATTGGATGGGTTCAAGTAAATTTTTTTTAAAATAATTAGCAGTTTTGAGAAAATCTTGTTTACATAATTTTTAAGGTTTCATACTTCACTAAAAATTATGCTAAAACTACTCATATTTTTTTAAAAAATGAACATAAAGATCTAATTTTGAAGAACAGATTTCATTAAGGGAAAAAAAAAAAAATCAATACCCTTGATGGTGTAGTTTCAGGAAAATTCTGAAAATATGATGAAATTTTTGAAATTTCAGAGTTCAATGAAAATCATACGTGTATCATATTAATAAGCATACTTGTTCCATCTGAGAAAAAACTCTTCAAGGGTTAACGTAAAGAGCCACCCAAAATCAAAACATAAGTTTCACATTTACAGGGCATCACGTTCAGAGAGATTGATCATGAAATATCAATTTTGGAGAACATCCAATAAACAGTTCAGACACTAGTATTGTCCCCAAAAGGACAAAGACATTTTGCTGTAAACCAATTCATAGGTATTAATCCATTAAGTCCCAACATTGCGCTAACATTTAATATGTATATTTTTTTAAGAAAAATGATTTGATATACATTTGCTCTGCATCACTATCGCACTAAGAAATACTATTTGATCAGTTTTTGCACTTTTCATTCATATCTGAACATAAACTTGGTTTCGTTAAATTTGAAACTTTGAGATAATGTAATGGATTGTGCTACCAGAATTCACTTTTTAATTTAATTATAACACAATACTTTTTTCACTGTATATTACTCAACAAACTTCCTTGAACCTTCTTTTATTGTTTTATAATATTTATTATGCAGATAAATCCTTACATAGCTTATTATTGATAATTTACAATAATGTTGCATTAAAGCAACGTTGGGATTAGTGAATATATGGTCTGAACAAGAGAGAACAAATGCAATTGGAATGTAATCATTGAGGAAGAGACATGTAACTAGTGTTTCATATTTCTGTTCCTGATATAATTATCTCAATCCTCTTATCCTGCATTGTTGCATCATTGTATAAACAATGTTTCAGCTGTAATTATTAATCTTCTATAAAAATTCTGCTTATTTCGGGAATGATGAAAATTAAGGTCTCTATTAACTGTTGAACGTATTTCAGTATTGGAGAAAGATGACCTTATTACTGCAAATATGTTGCTGTGCACATTCCTCCTATTGTTGACGAAAAGACATATAAGGAAAATATAACTGATCTGGAGGAAAATGCAGTAGAAGAAGAGAAATTGATTGACTGAGCAATTGTCACCTCTTGGAAAATATGCTATATTGTGAATGTAGAAAAGATATCACAACTATAATTTTGCTGTTACTTACCTATGACTCTAATGAAATTTGAAGGCTGTGCAAAAAGAAGTGAATGCAATAACGAGTCAATGAATACACAGGAGACTGAAAAATTCCATTTTAGTCGACCCACAAACACTTTCCAACCTAAATAAGTACTTTTTCATGATGTACGGATACCAACATTGGTGTTTCAGGGCATCAATTTGTGTCACAGCAGTGCCTCTAACCAGGAGCTCCTAGGGTATGAGTCGCGACAATGGTAGGGTTTTCAACACTAGCTTCATAGCTAGATCGAGTTCAGCCACCGTCTGGAGAAAAAATTCTTGTGGAGGGCTACTCCAATCAATAATTTTTCTTTGTTTCTCTGATCAACACTGAGCAAATGCTGAAGCAGTACCCTAATAAACAGGCCATGGAACGCGATCATTCCTTCCTCATCTTTGACCTATCCTCACCTGTTCCTCACACACACTTTATTTACTTGCACTACATTATCACACTTATCGAGAGACTGGTCAGGAGCTTACAGCTGAACCCAGCTGAGGCGGTGAGAGATACCTATTTGAGGAAAACCCGCTATTAGGAGATACCCAGTTAGGGAAAACCCCACAAGTCTACAGGTAGGTTGGTGTCACGTCTCACAATCCAACAGGAAAATCATCCACCACCTCCTGCCATAAAAACATGCTCTACATGTACAGGACTAATGAACTTAGCAGTTGACATGCCTGGAATGATCAGTCAATCAATCAATCATGATGTAGATCACGTGATTATAAAGGAAGAAACCACAGTAGGAGATGAAAATTGTGCAAAAGAACTACAATTTACAAATGTAAATATGCAATATTCATCTCCATTCAAACTGTTTTCAGTCGTCTCATGTCAAGCTGAATTAATACTCCTTATTGTCCCAAAATTGCATATATGCAACATTTTCTTGTTCATTGACTATTAGTTTAAAAAACTTGTAAATGAGTTTTTAACCCTTTCTAATAAAGATTAATATATGCAATATTTGTAGACACAAAATATTTGAGTAAATACAAAATATTATTTCAATGCTCGGTCCTTAATGGGATAAAGACCCACAAAATGTTGCTTTTGACACTACAATGCATTAGAAGAAGAAATTTACAAGGAGCAAAAATTTTTCCCTTTTTCGGTTTCAGGGACTCACAATACAAGATTTCTGTCAAAAAATCACCACTTTTCACTGCAGCCATTATGAACAGCATACAGCAATACACATCATGGAAGTATATAGTATGCGAGAAAGTAAAAATTGCAACTCACCATATGCATCAAAGAAACTTTCTTCACAAATAGAGCCATCATTGCCAGATGAGTCATCTGGAATTTCTTCAAGAACGTGAGGGGGGCTGACAGCTAGCATTTCCCATAAAATTAAGCCATAAGAAAATATATCTGCTTTTGTAGTAACACCTACTCCCTCATTTTCTAACACCTCTGGAGCACTCCAACTCTCAGTTCCAACATAATACTGGTCAGGGAGTGCCACGCCATTGGTATTCACATGTACTGTCACACCAAAGTCGCATAATTTTGCCACCTCAAAGTCACCTGGAGAAATTATAAATAAACATATTTTAAGACCATTAAATATTCTTTCAATTATTTGCATTCACATCTCTCTTTGCAAATGTTCATTATCTTATAATTAGCAAGTTATTTTCAATCAATTTAATATTTCCTTAATTGGATAAATTTTCGTATTATTTTGAACATTACTTTATACCTACTTCAAAATCAATCTCTTCCCAAAATTAGTATTTACTCTTTTGAAACTTCAAATTCATTTCGAATTACATTTACGCACAGCGGTTTTCTTCAATAATTTAAGCACTAGCAGTTAACAGAAAATCTCTCAACAAAACTTTTATTGATGCCTTATTATTTTAACCTTGGAATACTTCTGCAATTCTCCCATTCTTATTACTAGTACATACTACATCTATTACACAGTTCTGAATATTTATAACTTCAGCCAATTAATTATGATTTTCATTCTAAAATCTGACTGTTGTGATGAATGTTTAATACACTGTTTTAGAAAGGCATGTTATGAAAACACACATTATTATACAAAAATATTAATGGAAACCGAAACAACTCCAAGCATACTTTTAGCTGGTGATTACAATTAATTTTTTAAAGCAAACACAAAACATAAATTGTGAGGGGAAAAAAATGTTTAAATCGTGCTAAACTGTAAAAATAAGATTTTGCAAGAAGTTTATTTTTGCATTTTCATTCAAGCATTATACAGAACTTCATTTCTATTTTTAATGTACTTTGCACAAACATTTTGCCATGCTTCCTGTAAATAGGTTTCTTGCACTGAACAATGTTATTGGAACAACAATTTAGAATTATTATTTGAGAAGGACACAAACTACAATATTTGCCAAAGTAGCTAGCTGAGTCAAAGATTCTATATTACTTTTATGGTCAATTTTCTTGGAATCTTGTCACTGATTAGGAAGAGCTTTCCTGCAGTTGTTAAAATGATGAGAAAGAAAGATAAGAATTGTAGGTTGCAATATTGGAGAGTATTTGCACCCTCAAACGCTAAAACAAATCACAATCGATCTTCTGCGCATGCGCAGTTCAACTTTCGATGCACTTGTGAACATTGTGCATGTGCAGAAGATCGAGATTTAAGTGGATTGCTGCCCGCATGCAAAAACTCTCTATTACGCTACAACATTTTTTTGTTTTCTTCTTTGCCCTATAGTAGTTGCCAAATGATAAGTTATTGTAACTGTGTTGTTCACCTTTGCTCACGGTATGCCTGGAAACTTAGGATTGGTCAAGTACACGTTACTTTTCTTATCACATAAAACATGGAAATTGCACTTTACTAACCACACATATAATACTCATAAAAATATGAACATGTGTTGCTAGTCATTTATCTGTCGACATGCCCACATTCAGTGTTAGAACCCCAAGATTTCAGAAGACGAAGAAAAATGTATCTCAGTCTGATCAAGTCAAATAAGAGCTGATTCACAGCACCTGTATCATTTCTAACCAGCGTTGGAAAAAGACATGGTTAAAAAAAAGGTTTATATTTTTGGATATAGGTTTGTTTTGTGGGGATTTTCATTGAGGAATATTATCTTTTAACACTAGATCAATGACTGGAAGAATCATGATTTTTAAAAAAAAATTAATAAAAATGTTTAAATTGTATTAGATGTTTTTATTTTAAACCAAAATCTTTCAGTGATTTATTTATCCTTGATTATTTTAAAAAGCAGAAAAAAGTTTATTAAAACATCAGGTTTTGAAAAACTTAGATTATTGTAATTTTATTTAAAAAAGAAGATCATGATTTAAAATCATACAAGCCTTAACTACATCATATAATATATTGATTTTCATCATTCAAAAAGTCAAACTTAAGTACATTCAGTTCTGTATATACATTAAGGCATACCCAAAGATTAACCTTTCCCAGTTTTAAGTTAATCAATTTCATACTCGTGTAATCATTGCCAGTAACATACATTTTTATTAATATTATTGTTTGGGTAATGAAGTAACAAATGCATTACATTTGGTAATGTTGCAAAACAAGTTTAATTTTACTTTAAGTTGATGTTGAATTTGAGCTGTCTGTAAGTGTTTATTGGGATGAAATTGGATTTTTCAATACAAGCAAATGAAGTTTGTGTATTGCTGTTGGTTTACTTGATTTTGAACTTAAGGTTTTTTCTGGACTGGCTTGTAAGTATTTTCTGTGCTAACATTTGCATTTTTAATGAATATTTCGATATATTACCATCAGAAGAAATTATGCAACAAATATCTCATGAGAGGTAATGTTAAGAATCAGCAACTATGACTAAGATGTAACATTAGTAGTATAAATTCGCATTCCAGTGGACCCAAAATGGTTAGGGAACACTTGATGTCATTATTCACTTCATACTGCACTACTAACTATTTACTTACACTACAAACAATTTAGATTCTTCACAAAATTAACTTCTTGAAATAAATCTTAAAAATCAGTAATAAAATAACGAGAACTGGACATCAAATGTTAAAAGGAATTCCTCCTTTTGGATAGTAATGGCATGCTAACACACAGTCATTTGCTATGCAAAAAATCCAGAACCTTTCCTCTTACCTCTAATAAGAACATTGAATGATTTCAGATCTCCATGTATAAGAAGACATTCATGATGAAGGTAACTCAATGCTTTACAAATATCATTGGCAACGGTCAGAATATTATCCACAGCAAAGGGTTCTTTGGAAGTTTCACCTCTCTCTTCAATAAGTTCCCCAAGTGAAATTTCACATTCTTCCATAGCCAAACACTTCTGACCATCCTTACTTTCAACAACTGCTCGAAAACCTACTATATTAGGATGCTTTAAAGTGCGAAGAACATCAGCCTCAGCTAACAATCTACTCTCAAACTCAGGAGCAGTAGTTCTTCTGTTTATCTTTTTAATTGCCCACGGTGATCTGGCCTGACCACCCACAGGAGATCTTGCAAAGCTATAAACATTCACACCTAAAACAAAAGGATATTATTCATTTTACATTTCAGAATATCCTCCAAACAGGGTTATTTTTGTTATTTAATGAAAGTGAAACACATTAAGAATCCATCAGATTTAACAAAACAAACTTCAACATGCATATAATGACATTCAGAACAACATTAAGAATCCTTCGGATTTAACAAAATAAACTTCAACACAATATTTAATATGCGTACACTATTTAATTGAATGCAATGTGAATAAAAAAATTCTGAAGAAAACAAACTATCAAATTTTTTTGTATACGCAAGGTAATGTAACAAGAAATAGTTCAACAAACAAATCTGTCTTAAAAAATTATTATTATTATTCCAGGGAATAACAGTAATGTGGAAAAGATGAATATTGCTCTTCGATTTCTGAAACACCTCCAACTGGAAGATGTTAAATTTTGAAAAAAAAATTTTATCTAAAGTCATCTATATTGTTTAAATTTAAGGAAGTAATATTTCTACACACTGTCATAATAGTAATCAAGACAGTACTCAACATAAATTGCTTCCCAGCACTCGCTAGCAAAAATTATCAAAACGTTTAAGCTATAATAAATTTAAAAAAAAACACTGTGCTTCTAAAAGAGTATTGGTTAATACAAACAATATTTTGAGGATTCATTGGAGGAGATACGTAAATTATATTGGCTTTAATAACAGAATAACCTCAACTTCTAGTAAGTAAATATTCATGTAAAAAAGGCAGTGTCAATCAGGCATGTTGACTCATTTAGACATTAAACCATCATCATCCAGTTATTTACATAAATAATGCGTTGAAGTTCTAACCTGTGCCTCTTCCAATGCATGGCATTGCTGGAGAACCCGGAATTTCGATGGTATTCTTCAAAAGTCTGTTGAACACTGGGTTCTTTTTTGATACAGGTGTTTTCATTTGTTCCATTGCTCACCTCCTGGAGAACATACGGAAATTGTCATTAAATTTCTGAAAGTAAATAATCTTACCTATACACCCAACTTTCTTTCAATCTTAGTATGTACCGCCACTTCACATAAACCTACAAAATCTTTCCACAAGATATGTATCACATTCAAAAGAAACTGATTGAAATATTAGGCATGAAATACACGAACGTTGTCAGAGTTTTGGAAAGGTGGAACGAGTGATGTTAAGACTCTTCCGATCTCTATGGCATGCACAAGCTACCACAAACAGCACAACTGGCACGAACTGCACAGGAAGATTGAATCACCAAATAAGCCCGCCGTCAACGGACCACTGCAATCCACTTGCTCTTTGGGAGAGTTGTAGGGAACTCGACATCCAATGAGAAGAGTCAAAGAGTGAAGAGCTATATTTCAAATTCTTAATATATTCTCTCTGAGAATCACTGACTTTTATATTTAGACCAAACCACTGATTTCCCTGGTTGATCTCAAATTTACGGTGCACCTTAGTCTTTGCCTCCTCCACTACTGTACTGGAAGTATAGAAGCAAACTGCACATTCATTCGGCACCGGGCTACTCTGATTGGCTAATGAGCTCGGAGCATGAAAGAGCGCGAAATTTGATAACATTAATTACCTGGTTGGTAATATTAACTGAAAAGACTAATAGGTTATTATCGTTATTATCATTATTATTTTTTATTACTATTAATTATTCCTCTAATTCATGATCAAGGAGTTTGTGAGTCGGTCGATTACAGTCTACCCCGAGTAGCAACCTGCTTCCTATGAAACAGATTTAGGGACAATTTAAGCCTCTACAATATTTTGCGTGTGTGATGTATCCAATAAAGCAATGTTTTGCACTTTCCAATCTTTGGAAAGATCTTTGGCCAAATTCTTTCGAATTTTGCGAAACAAATCCCAGAGCTCCAATAATTATCAGGATGATTTGTGCTTTTATGCCTCACATTCAGCTGATCTCGATTTCCAAATTCTTGTATTTAAGGCGTCTCTCTCCTCCCTTGGTTACGAGGTTTTGATCGCACGGCAGAGCAATATCTACACGTTGACATGACTTTTTCTCCAAATCCCAGATAACAATATCCGATTTGTTTGCCGCTACGTGCGATCAGTTTGAATTTTTAGTCATACAATATTGTAGTCTAACAGACGTCACCAGCTTTGGTGAGGGTTCGTACCTCTTGGAACATGTGTTTGGAACTTCGAGGGCGTTACGGAGCTAGCAGTGGAGAAGTGACGAATCGTGAACATTATTTTAAGTATGTTACTTAAAATTATGACATACACGCACTTTATGGAAGCTACCTCTACCGTTGTCTTTTATTTTGAGCTTTTCTGAAAGCCCGATACTATGAAATTCCGTCTTTAATTGTTCTCTAAGACAATTACACATTCCATTATCACACAACTTGAGAGAAGCGTAACTTACGAACACCCAGAGAAGGATTGTTCACCGCAATATTTTGCTGTGACAACTGACCGTCCGGACGCGCATCCTCCCCTCTCCCCGCCCTTGAAACATGAGGCGCCCAAGGTTATATTTCAATTATTTCTCATGGCGCACTATATTTTTGTCGGTCGAGGACATCACAAAAGGAAGCGTCGAAGCCATTTACAAGTTAGCCAACTGCAAACGAATGAATGCGGGAAGGGAGTCTAATGGGCTTAAGGCACGACGACCACAGAACCTTCAGTTATGTTGCCAGCACTAGCTGTCACGTTGGCTCATCCTTAGGAAAATCGTTCTATATCGCGGTTCGCATTCGGGGTCTTCGCCTGCGCTAGCGAATTCTCTGGACAGCATTAAGAACTGTTTGAAACTTCTCACTCTATCGCACTTCATAGCGCTTACGGATGCGGAAGACTGACTGGCTCTCGGTAGCAAATCAAAGTTATTTTTCTCATCCGCTTTAAAGCTTTCAAAGTATTTTTTTTAGAGGATTACCAAATTTATGAACTATTTATTATACACTTCGAATTACTAGGTATACTGGCGGTATACGCGGTGTATCGGAGAATTCGCCACTGCAGTGGCGGTAAGTTGTATAGTGTCTTTTCAAGTATTCAGGCTTACTAGAGCTGGCCAAGCTGAAACGATACGATCATCAAATGAAAATCTATAACTCCGACTCGAAAATAAGACCACATAATTGTTCCCACGCCTGCGTCGGAAGAGGAGATATCAATGTCAGTGACAGTTATGTGTCCAGCGCCTGCTTGGTATCAGCTCTAGCGGAAAAACTGAATCCGAGAGTCAAGAGGCAAACTATACCTCACGCACGCATAGAAGTAACTGGAGCTGTTGATTTCGTAAGAACTGATGACAGGTGCAAGTTCGATCACGCACGGTGGGAGGCGGTATACTCATGCGAAGCGAAGCAGATCAGTTTAGAAATTTTTGTCAAGCAGTTCGAAACGTACGCTTGAAGATGTCGGAGAGCGGTGCAGGTCCTTCCGTAGTGAAACACTACAGTGGTAAACTACTACGGAGTGGTTAAAAACGTGTGGTATTGAACGTTTTAAATACATTTTTAGCGCTTTTCAGCACTTCTCGAGCAAGGTATTTCTAAAGTGATGCCAGAACGCTGGTGTAGGGCATACAATTGAAGAGGAACAGAAAATGTGGGAGGTAGATGGTTTCAGTGAGTGTCGTGAACAGGATAGTCATCGAATGTTTAGGCACTAAAAAATCGTCTTTTAGGCTCCTAAAAAGGCACTGAAAATGTCAAGAATAAAGAGAAAAAAGGCACTGTCATAAGTTACATACACAATAAAATGAAAAATTGTAGTTTTTGTCTATATTATTTTGTGAACTGAAATGCACAAATCAAGTTCGTACATTTTAATGTAAAACTAAATTTACATATTTACAACTCCTCTATGTTTTATTATTAATAGTTTGCATTAACCAGTAATATTTGCATATTACCAGTAACTTTTCAAGGATCACAATTGCACATTTGCGACGACAGGGAGACCAAATCAGTTTGAATGCGGAGAAGGATATCTGAACGATGTGACTGCTATATATTTTAGAAGTCCAACAGTAGCAACACTGAAACTTCCGGGAATTTATATTTATTTCCACTTAAAATTTCGGTGCCCTCGGTGTATTGTCAATCGACCATGTTCTCAGATCATGGCTGGTATTTATGAAATAGAGAAATGGAGAAAAATCAGTTGGTATACTTTCAGGAATTATCCTGTATTTTAAAATACCAAGACGTTAATTGAAAGTTTCGTAATGGATGGTCACGTTGGACCATCGCCGATTTTCCGATATCTTAACATTGTGTATAAAAATAATAAAGAGGCAAAAAGTCCTTAAAAGGTATTTATGCAAAAAAAGGCATTTATGCTAAAATAAGCAAAAATAAGCATTATAAAACTTTGTCATATGTCATCATTTGTCATGATTCATGTACATATATTATCAGCCTTTAAATAAGTTTACTAGAATAAAACCCTAATTTCCCTAAACATCCGATGTCTAGTCATCACCGAAGGTTCCTCTTCCACCATCGAATCATCTGCTTCAGACATGGAAGGAATTTATCCTCTTCCTGAAGCAGAGTGATCGTAAGTAAATTGTTTGCATGAGATTAAACGATGAATACAGTTTAATACAGTCGAAATAATGTAAGTTGGATATTGACATTCACTTGTTCACTTCATTATCGTAAAGATTTTTTTAAAACTTTAACTTTGCAAACTGAATGTTAAGGATGATTTAATTAGTTTTACTATTACGTAGTTTCTGTTACTGTTCGTAAACATGCGTTTGTGGAGCTTTTTTTCCCCCTAGGGCTTTTATCCAGCCGGTTGCCCTTTACGTCCCGAAAGGACGCATATTCGACCATACACTAGACAAACACTTGCGGGCTCCTCTGATCTGGGGTCAGCAGAACGCGAGGCCCTCCGCGACAACACACGCACAGTCAAGGGACAAACAGCCAAGGCGGGACGTGAACCCGCGACCCTTCGGACCGAAGCGTTGAGTCGGTACTCGCTCTTAGCCACCTCGGCCATCCAGGTCGGCTGTGGAGCTATTAGAAATGTTAATAATCGTTTGGTGATCTGCAGATGTCGGGTTCTCTTTTTGAGCGACCACGGAGTACATTGAACGCGCGTGGCCGAATGTAGTGCGTGCGGAGTGGGCGATCGCAATCGGAGCAAGGTGGATGAATACATCGGGTTTGTATACATCAAATTTTTTCTAAGGGCGAACGAAGAAGAGAGCCAGATAGACATGGGAGTCTTCAATTTGGAGAACATCGTACGAACGGTTTAGGCGCTAGGAGTGTTCACGAACGGATTTTTTTTTCAATCGGTTTTTCGGCATCAAGGACCCACAGAACAGGGATTTGGGCTACACCCCGTGTTAGAGAATTTTTTTTCTCTTAATTTTGCAACTGGTTTAATGCACTTTTTCTCCACCAAAGTCTGACAATGAATGTTTTCCGCTGAAAATCTGCCGTTTTTTTGGAGCAGCGTTACATGAGTTTCTCTATACTACGTATATTACTCCATATGTACGTACGTATACGAGAAAGTTATAAAACTAATCAAGAGTTTCATAGGGCCACTACCTTCAAAACATACTCCACAGTTTAATGCAAATTCATATTTCCCGCTTGGAAACTTGAACTTTTTTTATTGGACGGAAAGGAGCTGATTTACAGCCTTCTAACGGCAGATGTATGTACGACGTCTCTGGCAACCCTGCCTACTGATCAAACAATCCCATCACTCTCTCTTTCACTTCTCCAGGGCAGCTCCATGCATGTATACACTCTCTGGTTCCAGGCTACTTTATAATATTGTTTATCGCCACGTGGGCGAAGACTGCTCGGTAGAGGCTGAATTGTTGTATATAGGCTACGGTAAATTGGATCAACAACGTGCGAACTGTAGTTTGTAACTATTTCTCGTTATAATTTTGGTTTTGAGTGTCTCAAGACGTATAGTATACGTCGCCATATAAGTATAACGAGTATATATTGTATTCGTACGTCGCCATATTTTGTAGTCTCGCTCGTCTGCAAGTGTTCACGTGTGAATTTCTTGATTGTTTCGGTTATTATAAAACACATTTGTGTTGGTATTAATTTATTATTTCTTTTTAAAAGTTAACATATATCAGTAAAAGAGAATTCCGTTTTCACTGAGCTAGAATTAAAAACGGAATGAGTTCTGATTCTTCAGAAGACGAAACTTTGGATCGTCTTCGTGAGGCTGTTGACAATGAGTTTCTAAATAATGATATGTTTGATCCCAATAAGCGGAAAGGTGAATTTTATTACTGATAAGTTATTTTCTTATTTTTCATGTGAGAAGATAAAGTACTAATTTTTCAGTAATTACCAATTACAGTTGAAAAACCACAGATATCAAAACCATCCCTACGTCACCAAGAGGAAGAAGAAAACCATATGGGTGTTACTGAAGGATTTCAAAAATATGTTGGAGGGCAGTTAATGAAGTTTCTAGACAGGTACTGTATATCTGTTACGTATGCAGTTAAACCCCGTTAACCTAAAATACCTACTGTTTGTGCAAAAATACAATTATCAATATTTTGAGTTATGACATCATTCGAAATGATAGGAATCAACTGAAGGCAATATTCTAAATTAAGGTGAACTGAATTCTGTTAGAGAACAAGAAAAGCTTTTCAAAAAAAAAACATTTACTAGGAGAAAGATTTTGCAAAACTTGATATATACACATGGTAGAGTATCTTAATTTTTCAAGCAGTATGTGGAAATTTCCAAAAGTGACAGAGCAAAGAAAATGTCATAACTTTGCGACATTTTATGTTTTACTTTGTGTAGTCAATTTGGGGGAGAAATTTCTTTAGGAATTTTATTAAAAATGTTGATTTCTCAGCCTTCACAGTTTACATTAAAAAATGTTGAGAATAGTCAGCACAAACCTCCCATAGGTATGGTGCCACCCTTTCCCCATCCATCTCATAGAGAACCAAAGCTGAAGTTAAGAAATAAGTTACAAGGTTTCAAATATTTTGTCAGTGAAGAGGAGTATGATTGATTTTTAATTTTTTTATTTTATTATAATTTTTTTAAGGTTATTTTAAGTAAATTGTGTTAGCTACATGTAGTCTGCAGTTTCCTTTTTTAATTTTCAAAATCTTTGCACTTAATTGATATTAATAGAAATGCCTACTGAGGAATTTCAATAGTGTAGTGGTTTAGTTTTCTAAAAGCAGTCTGAATGAATTACTTTTTTTTATACATCTTACTGTACTTATTTTTATTTCCATTTTTGTACAATATTAAATCATCATTTAAGCGAATCATTAGAAAGCGTTATATTTTCAGCCAAATCAAAGAAGTGGATATTTCACCAAGGAAACATCGAATTAAAAAGGATACTGAAGGAGGTATCCGTCTCTTTGGTGCTTCTCTAAATACAGTGTCTTGTGATGAAGATGCAGAGTCAGCTGCAAGTCATCCACGGAAAAAGATAGAATGGAGAAGCAAAAGAAATGAAGAAAACGTTTCTGATAAGAAACAATGCAAAGAAGTTGCAGTACCTGCTGAATGGATTTTATCAAAGGAGGCTGTAGCTGGATGGGAGCCTTCCACAAAGGGCAAATTAGAAATTTATTCAGCAGATGATGTCATAATCCAATGTAAGTAGTCTGAAATACAAATGCCAAAAATATTTGTTTGTTGAAATTGAATGCCTTTAGTGAATTAATAAATAATGATTTAATTTGGATTCAATACTCTTAAGAGCAGTAGGTTAAAAATTGATTGCAAAAAGTATGAAGTAAAAATGCTGGGACATGTTCCTCAAAGGGACATACTGTTCTTGTAAGTTTAGTATTAGTGCATCAACAAAAAACTGTTAAAAACTTCTGAAAATGTGAGATGCCATTAATTTCACGGTCTTTTATGACTTAATAATGCTTATATTTTGGTTTTCTGCTTTTTTTTAATGCTTATTCTACCTTCTACTTTGCAGGTAAGAAAATGAAAATGAAAAAGAAAACTGAAATTCTGCAAGTATTAACTCCAGAAGAAAAGGCAGAAAAGAAAAAATTGAAGAGAAAAAAGTGTAGAGAAAAGCTAAAAAATAAGTCAAGTTGTGAAAACGAATCTAATGTCTGAAATGAACATATTGTGATATGTGATGAAGAAGAAAAACTTGTAAATAACCACTAGTACTATGTGATTCCTATTGAGAAGATGTATGAAACGATAAGAAAACTTTGTATTCACTCATAAAACATTCACATTACAGTTCAGCACATGAGTGTTTGTTAATAATCAAATGTGTAGAGATTAAACAACTTATTCTCATATTTATTTGAATAAATGACAGTGATCTGATTTTTAACCAACTTGAACATTCAGTTGTGTTCCTTACAAGAGAAAAAAAAACCTTTGGATGTACATTACAAAATTGAGGGGAAAACCCATTTCAGAAATAGGATTCCCTCTCTCAGTACCTTCCTTCGATTCTGAGGAAATGTTATTGCACGCCTTATGTTCCAAAAGTTTGTTTTAATATTATTAAAAAGTGTATCCTCTGTATTTTTACGACAATCATTTATTTAAGGAAAACAATTACATTTCGTAACTATGTTCGTTACATCATCAGGTATACTTTACAGTATTAAGTCATATATGTGTGACAGAAAATGTTGTTTTTAGCAAATTATGTACAGAAGAAATACTGGAAATTCATAGTTCACAGAATGCAAGTTTTTGAAAATGGAAAATGTTATTTGGTCAACTATGATGTGAACTCTCCATGCCATCTCCGAATTTCCGAAAAAGTAAATAAGGTCTCCTATGTCCTATTATGTATACAGAGGGCCCTGAAAATGGGGAAACAAATGCCGGCGGAATGGTAAGGTAAAAAGGAGACTGAACATGTAACCTTAAATAAGTGATTCCTGCAGTACATAAATCCTCAAAGGGTAATATTACTGAACAGATAAAGGAAGTAAATACAATGAAACCTCTTTAAGCCGACTATGTGATTAATACCCGAAAATTCGTCTTTTAAAGGGAGCATTGCACCATTAACCTGTACTTGCCTCTGCTGTTGCAACTACGTTATGCGTTATAATACTATACTGGTCTCAAATTAAAGCTTTAGGATATTGCATCATTAAATTTTCTGCAACATCATTCCACTTATGGGTAATCTTAGTAAGGGTACCACTCGAAAACTGTGATTCATTTCACTTGGCTGCCAGCGTCTTTTCTTCTTAGCTTTATTGGCATTTTTCCCCATTCATTCAAGTAATGATCACAATTTGCAAAAAAATTTTGAATTTGACCTTGTCTTATTAGCCAAATCCCACTGAGACTTCCTTTATCACTTACCTTATTACGGAAATTCGTTCTTCTATAGAAAGAAAACCCGTTTTCTCTTACATGCCATAATGACTGGCTCTCACTTGATAACTCCCGAGAATAAACAGTCAGTTGTGTTTCTACCTTTCGGTGGTCTCCTTATCATAATCCAGGGGCATTATATTGTTTTGTGAAATTCTTTGAACATTATAACAGTAGTTTCTCTCCATTTAATGAAAGGTCTCCCCTTCAGTGTTATTGTCAAATCTTGTGCACCCGCTTGCTGTTGCTCATCTAAAAGACAACAGGAACAGCTTGACTCACAGTAGTATGCAAAATTTTTGGTTTATTGATTTAGTGCGAGGTTTTCTTGCTTCTTAAAGGGAATTATATTACGACAAAAATTCATGTTCGTTGGGTGGGAACAGGCAGTTGTCTTTTTGGGATAAAAATGTATAGGTTTTATGGAAAAATTAGTCTGTTTCCTAGAAAACTGGTCTCAAAAAGGGGTGATGTGGGCAAGAGGTTTCGTTGTATTTTACAAAATGCGAGAATGGAAAATTAGTTATTTGTTCATCTATGGTCAGTTGCTGAATACTTAAGTTTACACTATTGAGATGATCAAGATAGTAATGATCTAGAATTACTGGAAAATTTAATGTCAAATGAAAGGTTAGAGGATACATTCTAGCAAGTCAGTTTCATTTGTATTTACAGGTTTCAATTCCTATAGGTTTAAACTGTTCATAACAATCTCGCAACAAATCGTATTGGCATTCAAAGATGAAGCTATTGTGTTTTTTTACAAGGCCAAATGCAAAAAACACTTTCTTCTTCACTCTACATAACGGTACAACCTGGAAACTATTAAATACGACTTGTGCCTCTATAAGATTCAGCCTTTAAATGTACACTTCAAAAAATGTCTGAATATAAAGAGATTTAAAAAGTTACCATATACTAGCCACTACTGGGAATAGAAACTTTTTGGTGAACTTCAAACTCTTGAACTATGTCACTTCAGCCAAGTCAACTTGAATTGTATTGCATGTGTCCAACTCCCAGCTTGTGAAGTTTTAAATTACAATTTCCAAGGAATGATGATCTTGAGCTCAAATTTTGCCAATATTTTACCCTTATTTGAGCTCAATCTGAATATTAAGTTTTGAAGTAGTTCTGTATTCTTAAAGATGCTCTCAACCTCAAAATGGTGAAAAATCAAATTTTCGGTTTTCAAATTTTTATCTTTAGAAAAATATTAACACTACAATATAAATCTAAAAGCTACCTATGAAGTTTTAAAAGAAATTTCTAAAAAAAGTGATGTTACAGAAAAAGTAGTCACAAACAGCCTTTTATGATTTTAAATATACTCACCCATTAATTAAATAACGTTTAATCTGTTCAAAGAATTGACTGCTCTGGTTGACAATCTAACTCACATCTAATACATGCCCAATTGCTCTATCAGGAGTCAGTTACTTGTAACAAAATAAATGTGCTAGAATTACTACAGTCAATGGTGTTCAAAGAGTTGACTGTCTCAGTAGCTCCTAAGATAGAGCTTCAAGGAGATCCACATTCAGCATAGAAGCAAAGCACACAAGCGTTGCGTTGATGTGTGTCATAGAATAACAGTATCATGCCAAACAAAAAACTAGCATCTTGCTGTTCCAGATAAGTTAATCCACATGGGTTAATCTACGAAGCATGTCAATGCAATGCTTGTGTGACACAAGCCTAGCAGCCAGAGCTGTCAACAGTTTAACCATATTATAATAAATTATTAGCTTGTAGCTATTAAATGGTATAGTTGGCTGGAAATATGTTACACACATGTACATGCTAACCACAGCAACATGGTAAATGTGTTTCCCCATAAATCACATTTTCAGTTGTGACAAAAATGTATCTTGAAAAGCATTCAGAATAATGAAGTGACTCTTTGTAAATCATAGAATATAGTTTTCTCTTGAGAATAACCCAATATACAGGTGGGCCATAAGAGACTTGACAAAAATGCATTTTTGTACATGTATTAACTTTATCCATCAACCATGAAATTATTACAATTGTGGGGCACAGAGGGAAACGTGGCTGTGTGGCACTTCTCTTTCTGAGGTAATTTAATTAAATGTGTTACCTGAAAAAAAATATGTTACAGTATTTATAAAGATTCATCACATCCTATTTTAAGATAATCGCCTTTGCCACCTTTTTATGTAATTTGTCATTTAGCAATTACTATGATTTTCAAATATTTAATTCATTTACGATCAGCAGGCAACTTTGAATGTTCGGCGTATGAGGAAAATAATAATGTAAGTGACAAACTGATATTCTGCGATCATGCTGCAAAATGATTCCTAGACATTGAATGTTTAACCACTAAAAAATAAACTTTAGGCACCTAAAAAGGCACTGAAAATGTCGAGAATGAGGAAAAAGTAGTCATAAGTTACACACACAATAAAGTGAAAAATTGTATGTAATTTTTGTCTATATTTTTTTGTAAACTTAAATGCTCCAAGCAAGCATGTACATTTTAATGTAAAACTAGATTTACATATTCACAACTCTTCTACATTTTATTCTTAATAGTTTGCATATCAATATATTACCAGCAACATTTTAAGGATCACAATTTCAAACTTGCAATGATTGGGAGACAAAATCAGTTTGATTTTGCAGAGAAGGATCTCTCAACATCTACTTGCATATATTTTAGATGTCCAACATTAGCACCACTGAAACGAGGGAATTTACATTTATAACACCTTAAAATTTCAATGCCCTCAGTGTATTGTCAATTTACCATGTTCACAGAACATGGCTCATGTTTATGAAAAGGGATATGGAGCAAAATCAATTGGTATATTTTAGGAATTTTCTATTAAAAAAAATGGGAATGCAGATTTCGTACTGATTGAATCACATTGGTCCATGGCTAATTTTATGATTGTATTTAAAAATAATGCATAGAAGGCAAAAAATTCCTATAATTCAAAACAATAAAAATTAAAAAAAGTATGCAAACAAAGCATTTATGCTTAAAAAAAAAAAACAAAACAAGCATTATGAAACTTTGTTACATGTCATCAGGTCTTGATTTGTGCACATCTATTATGAGCCTTAAGTTCACTGGAATCAAATAGGCATTTCTCTAAACATCCAGTCTAATGATTACATTAAATTATGATCAATAAATCAATAAAAGTACAAAAGATATACTTTCCTTTTATAAATCAGATTTCAGTAATAAGTAGGGAACGGAATTAATTGTAATAAAAAATGCAAAATATGTACATATATATGTACTTCTTTTTTCCAAAACATGGAAGAAAAAATAGGAAATATGTAAAATAAAAATTCATTATTGTGTTTATAATTGTTCTCTATAAGCATTTTCTGAGTGTAGCAGATCGCTAATCAGTTCTTGACAAGGATTCAAAGTGGCTGAAAGTAGAACAGAAGTAATTGTACGCAAGACTTCATCACAGATAAGAATTTTATTCGAAATGTAAAATACGCTCATAGTATATTACAACGTACATAGTACAATATGAGCATAGTAAAATATGAGCGTAGTATATTATGAGCAAGTACATGGTTAAAATTACTTTTGTTCACAAAAATCCGCTTATGTTTGACTCCAAGAACACAGTAAGCAGATAAGTTGGGGGGATAAGGGGGATAAGTTTGCCAATTCATGGCGAAGATATGGTGGTTATAGAAGCGCAACAGCATTTCATTTGATTTGTAAGAAAGATGTAAAATATATAGCAAACGCGCATTTGAAATGTTCCGTTTCGACGTATAAATGAATTAAAATGTAATGAAATGTATACTAATACGTAAAATATGTAATTGTACCAAAATATGTAAAATAAAAATAGTTCTAATTCTTTCAAAATGTCTGGTAAACTCCAAAAAATATTATTGAATCCAGGTATTTAGTTCCTGTAAAAACGTAATTACATGGAAATCTGTTCCCTAGTAATAAGACATGGTTATCTACTTTCTTTTCCTCAGCTCAGTTCAGTATTTTAAGCTCTTTCTCAAGGATTACACATAACGTAAGTTGTAATAATGAAAACTGATAACTTAATTTGTTCCTCCGTGTTTGCATCATGATCTTCATAGGCGCTAAATAAAAAGTTCATCATTGTAATTGCATTCAGCAACAAATTCATTTTCAGCAACTATTCCTTCTGGGGTTCTCGGTGTGCTGTGCCATTCCTGTTTGGTTTCAATTCTTTGTCCTCCTTAGGAGGCAGGAAGAAATTGTTACAAAAATCATGATGACAGGATGCCATGTACCTAAGAGAGTCAAGTGAATCCTAATGAATTCATTTTTTTGTACACTTTCAAACATTGAAAAAAGATAAAAGAACTAATTAAAATTCTAAAATAATATATCCTTTAATTTTTTTTTAGTAGGGAGCAATCTGGTAAAACTTACCTACACTTAGAAACAATAATTAACGCACACAAATGTTCATCAGAAACTATTTATTTACAAAAGAAGAATTTTTATCGCTAAATTATGTACAAAATGGAATCTCACAAACATAAAACAAAGCATCTGTTCCGCTCAATTACACATTTGTAGTAAAATTGAGAGTTTTGAATCACCGGAAAGTCCAGTGTCTAGAGAAAACATCTTTGAACACATCACACCTTTTGAGGATGACTCTGGCCATTCGTTGCAACACTAGCTGTGCCTGTTGCTTGTGCAGGCTGCTGTTGTGACTGCTGCCCCTGTTCTGCAGCAGCTTGTAGCAGACGTGTTCTCCGGCGAGTGTAATGCTGCCAAAGCAAAATCTGCTGATCATCAATGAACTTGGTGCACTGGGCACTCACTACTTCTCGTCGAAAATGTTCATATTGAAGCAAATCCAGGAAATATAGGCACATTGGATATCTATTTAAAAAGAAACACATAACAATGTATTTCATATGCACCTTTACTTGTAAAACATTACACATGTGTTACTGAAGAGAAATAGAAACAAAAATTGTTTCACTTACTTGAGATATCTAGCATAGTCTGGATCTTTCCAATATAATAAATATTTTAAATAGTTTATGAAAGCTTGATCCTTAAAATATCCTCGCTGGGCTAAAACTTGATGAAGGCATAAAACAATTAATTTACAAAATATTTTATTACTTGTTATGAAAATGAATATTGAGAAACTGCTCTAAATTGATTTCCCAAATTGTGTTGAACCTCTTCCCCCCCCCCCCCTTTTCTTTTCCTTTCCTCAAATCTCCCAAGTAATGTACATCAAGAAATACTTCCATAAAGCTGGCTTACACACTATAGCAGAACACAAAAAAAACTCGCTCATAATTTTAGGCTAATTTAATGTCTTATTCCCACATTTTAGGCTCTTGTAGTTTTCTCAAAAATCAATGTTCAGCCAGCTTTAGGATAAAGCCAGCTGACAAAAAATCAAAAATTAAAGTTAGAACAAAACTACTAGTACAATAATTATAGGCTCAGCAAAAATATTAATATGAATAAATATTAATATTTACTATTGTAAAAAAATAATAATAAAGTGCAACACCATTCAACTTGTAATAATGTGTGTTCCGCTGTCTATTTTTAAAAAGGGTTATGCTGTGAATGCCGTGAGGAAGGGCTTACTTGATCCACTTTGGTATCGTATTGTGGCAACATTGGTTACTAAAGTTGATGAGCACTTAAATTCAAAGGCTATATGAACAAACAGTATATAATAATACGTATAGTGTGTTAAAAGAAAACTGTATTCTGCCATCTAATTTTAAAATTATTAGGTTCTGAATGCTGTGAGGAAGTGCATACTTGATTGGATTGGATTGTTGCAATTATTATTGCTAATGTCGACGAGCACTTAATTCAAGGGCTATTAAAATAATATATAATCATATGCATAATACGTGAAATGGAAACTGTACTCTGCTCGCTAGTTATTATGATTTGAATGGTGTGCCGCAGAGCCAACTTGGGTTCAATATTTGAGACATTATTAGCTGAAGTTGACGAGCACTTACTTCAAGGATATAGCGAAAAATGGTGTGTAAAATTAAAAGTAATTTTCTATATGTTCTGCTCGTTCATTTAAAAATAATTATGAATTGAATGGTGTGCCTCGAGTCGATTGGTGTTCCAACTTATTAATACTTATTATTTTTTTTAACAATAATATATACTAATAATTAATAACATTAATTTTTTATTTTGTTTCAATTTAAAAATTATTAGAAGTTGAATGGTCTTTCTCCAGTTGAATGGTGTTCCACTTTATTATTATTTTTTTAACAATAGTAAATATTAAAATTTATTAATAATATTTGTATTTTTTCTCAGCCTATAATTATTGTACTAGTAGTTTTGCCCTAACTTTAATTTTTGATTTTTTGTCAGCTGGCTTTATCCTAAAGCTGGATGAACATTGATTTTTGAGAAGACTACAAGAGCCTAAAATTTGGGAATATGGCTTTTAATTAGCCTAAAAGTATGAACTAATTTTTTTGGTGTTCTTCTATAGTGTGTCAGCCAGCTTTATGGACGTTCAAGAAATTATCAACTAGATAAATAAATACATGGAACTCCTATGATTCAACATTAACAGCTGTCCTTTTCTCAATTGAGAAACAGTTTTTTATTAATTTTAACTAAAGTTGGGCAACATTGACATTACCAATATCTCCAGTTTCAGTATAATTTCTCTTTGCTATAAATGAAGGTCAATTACTGTAATATAGTGAAATATGAAATATTGTAGTGGGAGTGAAAGAGGATCAAATACTCTTTGATCAGAAGAACAACTTGCACTACCTAAACAATCAGTATCGTCAGCGTAACAGCTACCATCACCCCTCACGCCTTTGATAATATTGTTGGAAACTTGTGGCATTCACAAGTTACTTTATTATATATGACAATTCAACAAACAAGTTCATTCACAGTTGTTAATTTTAAGACTGTATTCTTTGAAACTTTTCCTATTTTTGAAGTACATGCAAGCATGGTAATATGTTCAAATCAAGTATTAAATGCTGTACGGCCTCTTACACCAGAAGATATGAGTAATAGAGAGAGAGAAATATTTCTGATTTTAACACTAGTTCCGCCCTCAACAGTAATTGAAATTATTGATTTCAGGCCCCCAAATTATACATGCACTGAAAGGTACACCACTGTGCTTTTGAGGGGCTTGATATTTTATTCACAATTAAGAAAACCAATTTACAAGTAACAATACTCATTTATTCCATAATATACAACCGTATCCATTTATTCTTTCATAAACCTCTTTGGTAGAGAAAGTGAAGTATGATATGTTAGTAAAGTATTTTAATTCACAACTTCTGGATGCTTATACTTTTAATTCCTTGTTTAATTCTTACATTAATAAATCTAAAATCAATAAATGTGGTCTTAATAATTTGTGAAGGAAACTTACAATTGAGGTAATTGGGGTTAGCTAAACATTGAACAAATTCTAATTCCACTTGAAATCGGAGTCGTTGCTGATCTTCTGTTTCCGCGGGAGCACCTGAAATAAAAATTAACAATTAATAAAAGAAGAAGCAATGAGCAGAGACTGATTAGACTTAAAAATAAAAAAGTACAATAGAGAAGTAGAAGGTAACACCTACCCTTCCCCGCCATGTTTTCTTCTCTTCATTTGTTTTTAGTTTTGATCCAAACGCTGCCATTGTCAGTATAGCCAGAGAGTAGAGAGTATAGATGCAGTGGTCGTGTACGATGAAGCGTTTTCATTGGCTAACAGGTTCCTGTCAAAAACAGAGGGGGCAAACTTGCTAAGTATTTACTATATATAGCGGATTAGTGTGTCCCATCAGCAACTTCATAATTACAGCTTATTAAAACACTTATCGAACGTTATTACATAAATAATGAAGAATCCAAAAGCAAGAATCTATTTCTTACAGGACAAGTCTCTCTCTCCTCTTCCCTCCTACTCACTCCCCCTCTCACACTATCACCCCCCCTACATTCGAAGAGTTGGTGAAACCTTACACAGTATTGGCGCAAAATTTGAAATTAAAAGCTACTGAACAGGTATGTTCTCGTTTAATTATTAGAACAAAACAAAGTCAATGTTCATTAAAAGTTGCTTTCTTTGTATTGTTAAATCAGAATGGTTGTTTACGTTGATCCTCAAAGAATTAGTAGCGCTAAAACAGCACGTAGTTTCTCACGCAAGTAACTTACATAAAATTGTAATACCGTAATTTCTGTCCATATTAATATCTCAACCATCACTTCTAAAACTCATTACTCATTGTAGCGCATTAAGCGTGTAAAATTAATTCACTTAAAGGCAATACATCAACAGAAATTCGACAATGCAGAACTCCATTCCATACAACCAGAAACATCGTCCAACTAGTGATGCTACAACAGCATATAATTATTATTGCGATAATTATCATCATTGCATTATTTATAAATTTTCAATTTTCGAAAATTCAGAGAGCGCAACGGAAATGAGACCTGCCCCTTTCTTTTAAGCATACCATCTTCTATCCCTGGAAAAAATTAAAATATATAGAGAGGTTTTTAAGAAAACTTTTTTAAGTGCATAATATTTCAAGCACAAATCACGCGAAAAAATCCTTATTTTAGTGACTTTCTTAAAGAGATAATTTTTTGCAATGAATTTTGAGATTAAAAAATCTTCGATTTTGTAGTTTTGAAACTATTTGCAATTTTCAAAAATACGGAGAGTTCGCCGAAAATGGATCTAGTACCACATCTCCACCAAATTTGATTTGAAGGAATAATCTCTATCTTCAATTTTATAGTTGTAGAAAGTTGCCGAAAAGTATTCAAACTTTTGCAATTTTCGATAATTCATAGTTAACAGTGACAAACGGACCTATGTCATCTTCATAAATGTATTTTACTCTATTCTTTCAAAAATAATTAAAGAAAACAATTGGAAACATTTTTGAGAAAATTTTGATGTCCCCGGGACTTTACGTAAAGTACCCCCAAATTTTAAAGAATTTTTTTTCAAAATCGCAGTGCCTCGAGTCGGTCAGATCGATCGGGGGATTTTTTTTTTTTTTTTTTCCAATCCTACGTAATATTTAGGCGCTAGTGGCGTTCACAGATGGACAGTCGGGCGGACGGAATAAAACCAACACTTTTTCGATATCAAGGGACCCAAAAACGTGTATTTCCATCGAAAGCTCGAAATTGATTTTCCGCAGCATTACATAACTTTCTCTATACTATTACGCATATTATTCCGTATATGCTTAAGGTGGTATATGCTTATTGGTGCTACAGAATGGCACAGATTTTCTCGTACTGTTAGTTTCCTTTTTTTGTCCGGATCTAGCTTTTCGATCGTGCCCCATCCTCTTCTCAGCTGCCATCTATCGCCGCCCAAACTTCACTTTTTCAAATTTGCTCAATTTTCGGTTTCTTAATGGCAGAAACGAAAAATTACTTTAAGAGTATAATAGAAGAGTAACACCTGAACTTATATGGAATTTTTCGTTGAAAAATTTGGGGTCGTTTTTGTGAAAATGGCGTTTATGAGTTACTGTAAATGCGAATTGTGAAGCTCTTTTTCATAGAAAACTATTGAGTTTTCGAAAATTATTATTCAAAGTTATTTGAAGCGGTTCCAGTCACAAATGCAATAATGTACACAACTTGCAGAAAATGTGCATATTAAAGGCAAGAGAGAGATTAAAAAAAATACATTTGTGTAATTTTGGAAAAAAAACGAATTCACCAAAATCAATTTTAGATCATTTTTAACAGTGCAATTAGCACCATCTTTAAGAAAAATTTGAAGTCATTTTTGAGAAAATAGTGTTTGAACTTTTCTGAAAATGCAGAATTTTGAGCTCGATTTCAAAGAAAACTTGAAAGTTTTCGAGAAATTTTATATGACATTATTTAAAGCACATATACTCATCGATATAATAATATGAGCAAATTGTCGTTAATCTTCATTATTGTAGTTGTAGGAAGACACCGATAAAATGTTGAACTTCTGCAATTTTCGAAAAATGAGAAAGGTCAATGAAAATGCGACTTACGCCATTTCTTTAAGCGTCTTTTATTCTATCAGAGGACCTTTTTGTGTTTAAAGCCGTTATTGATAAGATTTTTAAAATGTTGAAGTTTCATGTAAAGTATTCCCGAAATCAAAATATCCATTTCAAATTCAAGGGGTAGTGACACGAGGCAGATCGATTGGGGAATATCAATTTTGGTGTACAGCTTACTTACAGTTTAGCCGCTAGCGTTTTTCACTGACACAGGATGACGAGCGGACATTTTACCATCAATCTATTTTTCTGTATCAAGGACCTTCCAAATGTGGATTCTGACTACCAACGTGGTAGAGGAAGTAATTTAGTACAATGAGGAACAAGGTTTATCCACTTGTTACCAGAGCCGGGCAATGAGTTCTTCTATCGTAAAAATTGCAGTTTTTTCTGCAAGCATATATATAATAACAGAGGTCATATGGTGGTTTTGTATAGTACAATAGTGCATGTAGTAGGAAGACAAGAATGACGATTTTTTACGGAACTGTGTAGTTTTAGATTTGCTTATTTCAATTCAACACTGATGTAGATTCCGGTCCGTTGAAATGGCAGCACGAACAATTGCGAATCATATTTTTGCGCATATAGGAGTATTTGCATGGTGCAATTTATGTATACCAATGGTTTGGATTGGGCTTAAACGTGCACAACCTGTGAAGTCCATTGATAATTTCCAGGAGAGATAAAGGGATTTCCGCCTCTTAGTTTTCCGAATTAATGAAAATTTTAAAACATAATCGATTATATTAATTATACAAGTTGATTCCTTTTAACCTAATGAATTAGAGTATTCTGTGAAAAACAACTGACCGTCACTAGGGGTCGTGCC